>CAKNWT010330599.1:0-10856 GCA_932066315.1 Andricus coriarius | reverse complement strand
TTTATTTTATTTTCTGCAAAAAAAAACGAGTTTCTTTTGCCTAAAAACAGCAGATTTAAGCTTATACACCTGGTAAAGTTGACAATTTGACAGTGTATATTTAATCAAATCAAATCATTGAACTAGAATTTTTTTGAATTTACTGGAATGACTATATTACTACTAAAACTAACGTACATTGTCTTAATTTTTTAAGATCATCTTGAAATGAAATTTAAGAGTTCGAACTTCAAAAGTTCAAGAGTTCAATGTTTGTTGGGATTATCTCGAGTTACTAAAAAATGGAGAATCCGTTGGATTCCGAGTTTCGATAGCCATCGAAAAAGTACTTCCGAAAAAAGATTTTTACTTTCATGAATACATAGTTAATTTTTTTACCAGTATTTGTACAAAATAATTAAAAGTTTAAGTTACTAGTGTAGAAAAACTTCATAAATATCAATTTTTTCTTACGAAATTAGGGTCAGATGGAATGCTTTCAAATCAGAACTTTTATTTCTCTGGAAGATGGATCCGGTTAACAATGGAAGATGAATGTACTGCTGGTGGGATTCTCGGAAATACAGATAACGCACCCAACTGGTTAGAACCTAACCATGCACATCTAAACCAATTTCGATTTTATCTACGAACGCCGAACCAACAATTTGAAGGTGCTTTCGGGCCGCTAGTTGACCTTTCCGAAGTACATAATCCTGACGAGAACCCTCTTCCTCCTCATACTGATCTCAAGACCGCTCATATCGGCGTACGTGACGGGGAATATTATAAGACTATTGGCCGTTTTGAAGTTTTAACACCGCAAGTTTTACAACAATTACGACAGCAACCAGGCTTGTTCCCACCCCCCAACTACGTATATGTAACAGTGCCAGAAGGACAGATATATAGGGCACGTTTACAACGCCAATTGGGTTCATCATCTTCGAAGCCTGGAATGATATCTCGTCTTGGCAATTATCTCCGGAGCATGTCTCGTTCTCATTAGTGCCTCTAATTTATATACAAAAGATGTTCTATAAATGTTGATCTATCTTAATCTAGAAATTATGTACATCCAAGCATATGAATAAAGAAACTCAGAACTTGACAATATTATAGTATTTTTTCCAAAGGGACTCGCGCTTCGCATCCGATTAAAGTGTGTATAAAATGAAAATTTGTTACATTATGTTGAACTCTATTTAGATATGCACGACGAGACAAGATTTTTAACTGTCTCGCTCGGTCTCGCTCAATTTTGAGAAATATCAATCACAAACGTCAGTTGCTTATTAATCAGATTCTTTATCATTACGTGTGATATAATTTTGATTTCTGCACAAGCTTCAAGAAATTGCGTTATGGATAATGAGTGCGAAAATAACCCGTCGAACAAAAATACATCAACCAGGTACTGAATACTTTTAAATAAAATACTTTTAAAAAATTGCCCTCTTTATTAAAAAGAGTATTTTATTCCAAAAATTCTTCATAAAAGTTTATATTTTTTATTAATATTACTAGTTTTGATTTACCGAACATTGAAGCTGTGTTATCTAGTGATCGCAAAAGAAGAAAAATCGAAATTATGGACAAGGTTTTTGAATACGCGTACACAGAGAAAAAGAAAAAGTTCGCTAAGTGTAAAATGTGCTTCTACAAGGATGGCACTAAAAACATTATTAAAATGAAAGATGGCAACACAACGGGAACAAAAACACATTTAAAAATTACCATTCGGATGAGTTCGATTTAGCCTTTCCTAATGCTACACAAGAAATACAAGTATATATTATTATAAGCTTATTTTAATTTTTAGGTCCTATACATACTTAACTTAAGAACAAGTTTTCGGCAACATCGGAGAATAGCTTCCCTAAATTTATAAGATTTGAAATGTAAAACTTTGAAAAAAAATATCACTAAAAAATTAAATAAATTGAAAAATTGAAAAATTCTTCACGTTACTTGAAATTTTTAAAATGCTGTAAGGCTTTCAAGTTACACGTTGCACATAGGTTTCTTGTATAAAAAAGATATATAACATTTATTTATTTAGATAGAAATTTAAATTTATATTTTCTCAGACATTTCTTAACTATTATACCTTCCTCTTAATTTTTTACTTTAGAAATTGGACCAGAGTAAATTAAACAATATGACCGTCGAATGGATGGCTAGAAAATATCTCACAATAAATTTTTTCAATGATGAATTAACTAAAGAATATTTCACGTATATTAGCAAGGATGCAAAATTTCCTTTAAGAAATGATTTAAAGTCAAATATATCTAAAAGGTTCGAAGAAATGCCAAATCATATTATGGCATTAATGGTACATTTAAATATAAAAAAAAAACCCTAAAGACATTTCATAAATAAAAATTTACTTTACTTGAATTACTTATAACAGCAAAGTAATTGTATCACATAATATTTATTTCTCCAAACGTTAGGGACGACTGAAAAATCCTGAAAAATAAAATTTCCGAATTTGAAAATTTCCAGATGGTAAAATTCGTTAAATAATAAAATTTCACTATTATAAAAATTCCAAATAATAAAATTCCCGAATTGGGAATTTCCCGAATAATAATATTCCCAAACGGTTTATAATATTGTCGAATTCTAAAATTCTCGAATAATGAGATTCCCAACAGTTTATGATATTACCGAATTCGAAAATTCCTGAATAATGAAAATCCCAACAGTTTTTAATATTACCGAATTTGAAAAATCCCGAAAGAAAATTGCCGAATGATAAAATATCCGAATTAAAAAATTCCGAAATTATAGAATTCTCGAATTCAAACAAATACGATATTTTTATTCATAAAATTATCTAGAATTATAACAATAAAAATCATATAAAAATTAATATTTTTTATGCGCAATACATTTTTTAAATTGTTTATATTTAGGAATTTTGTAATTTGATAATTTTCTAGTTCGGAGGTTCTATAAATCGGCAACTTTCTGTCGGGCTTTTTATTATCCGGGAATTTTGCAATTCGTTAATATCATAAACTGTTCGGGAATTTTATCATTCGAGAATTTCATTATTTGGGAATTTTACAGTGTCAAGAATATTATTTTTCGGGATTTTTCAGTAGTCCCAAACGTCAATCAGGAATAATAAAGTGATTTTTGTATTAATATTTAATTATCGAAGAATATTTTTTTACTGAAAGGTACACCATTTATTCTTTTGTGATATTTAAAATACTAAAAATATTAAAAAAAGCTTTCCTTTAACTCCCAAAATGTTTTGAAAAATTTACTAAGGCTTCTTTAATAAAACGACAAAATTATCGAGCGCAAAGCGTCAGATCCGATAGATGCGCAATCAAACTGTTAGATATATATATCGGTGAAATATTATTATGCCTTTTAGTGGTGACATACATTTTTTTCATCTTTGCTTGCATCTTCATAAATTTGACAGCAACTTAGGAGATAAAGGCAACAATTGTACTTTTTCTATTTACTGTCTCTACCACGCAACTTTTAAAACATGTACTTTTTAATATTTCTGAAGATTCTATGCTGTATGGGATATACAATATTTAGCAAATAAGGGCAATTTTGAAATGTGAGATCAACAAGCTTCATTCTTCCGCTCGATTGATTTTAAAGAATAAATAAAGCATTATTATTTGATCGAGGGGTAAAAGTATATATATCAGTCCCTTATCGCGTCAGTTCTTTTACGAACATCGTGAAAAATTAGATTTGTTTTCTCCGTAATTTTTTCTACTTGACAAAATGAGGATTTCTGCTGAAAAAGTACTCCTTGCACTCCTGGGATACCTGCATTTTAGACGTAAGTAAAATATAATATTAAAATTAATGTTCATGATCGAAATGCGACATATTTTTGCAACTATGTTTACTCAAAGTCTAACAGTTACAATATTGTTAGCTCTCAAAGTGTCTAGCTTTAGCATTGCAGTGTTTTGGTTGATACAATCTTATATCTGATGGGGAATCAATTTTTTTGAAAACATTCAAATTTTATACTATTACAGAATTTTTCCTAGGACTAACTCATTTCCAACTCCTCCAGGGATAAAATTAGGGGAAATTACTTAATACCAGACAGTGCGTGGTATATTATTAAATAAAAAGTCTCCTTCATATTGTGCACTTTAATATTAGAAACCGCAAAACTGACTTATTTCGAACTTAAGCTTAAGCTTTAAGATAATCTGTTTAAAGAAATTCCTACTTTCGCAATTTCAATATCTTTATGGATGTCAATATTTTTACGTTCAGGAAATCTTAACTATCTCCACATATTTTCACTTCTTTGTATTTGCTGATTCATAGGAGATAACGCATGTAGTGTAATAGATACCTACATTTTAAATTGTCTATTTGCCTTAGCAGAGATAACGTTGGATCGACGAAAAATTATTTATGCACACGAATATTTTTTTCTATGTAGTAGTATGAGTGTATATATTATTGAAAAAACTATGTAACTTAACAAAGTAGTATACCAGGATATGCTCACAGATTACACAAAGCGTCCAAAAAAAACTCATTTCTTTATCCCTACCCAGGCTTGAGTTGTTGTTTACATGATGTCCACCTAATTGAGATTCATAATTTAAACTAATGTAAAGAAACTGATGTACTAATAAACTAACGCTGACAACAAAATATGACCAAAGAATTCATATAACGGAAAGTGTTTTTTTCCTAAATATATAGTTGTTCTTGCGCAATGCGAATCCGATCTCGATTTTTTTGCTATATTTACATTATACAAATAAAATCTGGTAACATTTCTTTCTGTGAAGTTGACAATTGGGCAGTTTATATTTAATCAAAGCGAATCGTTGAACTCGAATTTTTTTTAATTTACTAGAATTACTATGTAAATTGTCTTGATTTTTTTAAGATCATCTTGAAATGAAATTCAAGAGTTCGAACTTCGAGAGTTCAAGAGTTAAATGTTTATTGGGATTATCTCGAGTTATTAAAAAATAGAGGATCCGTTGGCTTCCGGCTTTCGAAAGCCATTGAACAAATACTTCCGGAGAAAAATTTTTCTTTCATGAATACATAGTTAATTTTTTTTGACCCATGTTCGTTCAAAATAGTTAAAAGTTGAAGTTACTAGTGTAGAAAAACTTCAATAATATCAATTTTTTCTTACAAAATTAGGGGCAGATGGAATGCTTTCCAATCAGAACTTTGATTTCTCTGGAAGATGGATCCGGATAACAATGGAAGATAAATGTACTGCTGGTGGATTTCTCGGTAATGCAGATAACGCACCCAACTGGTTACAACCTGCTCATGCACGTCCAGAACAATTTCGATTTTATCTACGAACGCCGAGCCAACAATTTCGAGGTGCTTTCGGGCCGACAGTTGACCTTTCCGGAGTACATAATCCTGGCGAGAATCCTCCTCCTCATACTGGTCTAAAGAGCGCTCGGATACGCGTACGTCGCGGCGAATATTATATCACTGTTAGCCGTTTTGAAGTTTTAACAGAGCAAGTTTTACAACATTTACGACAGCAACCAGGCTTTTCCCACCCGCCAACTACATATATGTAACAGTGCCAGAAGGAGATGTGTATAGGGCACGTTTACAACGCCAATTGGGTTCATCATCTTCGAAGCCGGGAATGATATCTCGTCTTGACAATTATATCAGGAGCATGTCTCGTTCTAATGAGTGCCTCTAATTTATATGCAAAAGATGTTCTATAAATGTTGATCTATCTTAATCTAGAAATTATGTACATCCAAGCATATGAATAAAGAAACTCAGAACTTGACAATATAATAGTATTTTTCCAAAGGGACTCGCGCTTCGCATCCGATTAAAGTATGTCCAAAACGCAAAATTTTCCATATTATGTTAAATTCTATATTAAATTGGGATGCACAGAATCGGGGTATAAGTTTATTCTTTTTTTATTTATTTTACATCGATCTTAGGCAGACATACAACCTGACTCAAGCGGTCTCAAAACGTCGAGAATTAATCCAAACAAGATAAGTCCAAATTCACATTAATCTAATAGATTCCATCATAAATGATAAGAATTTAGAAGTAACAAGTTTAGAGCCAAGCGAGTCAAAGATTTTCATATACATGAATTAGCTATTTCATGTAATGATCAGTCAAAATATTAAGAAGCTTGATATAAATAAGTGTATAATACCAGTACTGTAAAGTTACTTTTACGAATAAAAAAAACATTGTTATATAATTTCATATAAAAATGATATAAACTTTGAACACGCTAGAACAAATTCCCTGACCTTAAAAACAATATCCTAAAATTTTCAGAATGTTCCAGGTATTGGGAATGTTTAAATTGCGATACGCGATTTCGTTCCAAAAATCAGAATTAGAAATAGTATTAATATTATAGGTCAATCGATTTGCTTCGAATCAAGGAATCTTTTCCGTTCTTGCATCAATTTTTAATTATGTACCTGAAAAAAGTTTTACTATAAAAAACCGTTTTTTTCAAGATTATATGCATTACCATAGCTTCCTTAACCTTCAATAACATGTATTAATATTATAGGTCAATCGATTCGTCTTTTATTAGGAATCTTTTATGTCCGTGCATCACTTTGAATAATTTTATGCAATAAATATTTCTAGAAAACCTTCGGTCAGCTTCAAGATTTCTGAAGCCAAAGTCGGAATCAATGTGAAATAATTGAGGCAACTTGTCCTAAGATAAGTACCTAATTATTATTAATTTTAATAAGAATACTGTTTTTTCAGTGTGCAAGCTTTTAGGAACCAAGATATACCTAAATATACTCATCATATTATCACTACCAAATAATTAAAGAAATAAATCAAGCCAAAAACAAAATTAATCTTTCTTTGAATTTGTTTTAATAATCCATGAATGTGATGAACAATTAAAATAATATATTTTGATAGCAACGTAGAATTCAATTCGACATATTAATTTTTTCTCAATATAATATATTTTTCTGAAATTAGGGAAAATGGTAAAAACAAGTTTTATTTGAATGAGTATAAATCCAGAACTATAAATTTACTTTTACAAAAATGAAAAAGCATCATCATTTAATTTAATACCATTTTCAAAAGAAATTCAAGCACTCTCGAAAAGGAAACCTGATATTTAAAAAAATTCTATGACTTTTCCTAGACTTTCCCTAACCAAAAAAAATCCGTGAACTTTCTAGTATTTTCATAGGTTTCCCAGGTGAGATGACACCCGGACATTTTGTATTCTATTTATTTTATTTTTTAAATGGGCATTGAGCAATATGGAGATAAAATTACAGAGTTAGGCAACGTGAGAAATAGCAAGGATGAAATGCTATATAATACAGACGGGATACTAGACGCTTCGAGAGACTCTTTTAAGGTATTATTAGGAGGTGAAACTGTATAGGGCATTCCAACTGCGATATAGAACACGATACGTTAGAAATCCCAATTGAGAGAGTCTGTGCCACTGAGGTTAGGGATATAATTAAGAATTTAAGGAATAATAAGGCTGCTGGTGTAGACAGTATTAAAGCTGACATGCTTGAATACGGTGGCGACTTCTCACCTCACAGGTTGTACAGATTGATAAATTTATGCATCGAGATGGGAGAATTTCCAAATTACTGGGGAAAAGCGATTATTGTACCAATATAAAAAGGAAAAGGAGATAAAATAAACTGCAATAGTTACAGAGTGAGACAGTCCGTTCTATTATCATATTTAGAATTTAATTATAAAGCTACGGGCGAATATTTATATTGATACGCCTCTGACTCAAAAGTCGACAAGTAGGTGGAACGAGGGGATGATTCACGAAATCATTCGATCATACGATCGATTGCGCGCGCCATCGGCTGATAAGTGGGGATAGCGTGGGACCAATGCACTTTATAAATCGATCCCGATATCGAGTACCATAGGACTTCCTACTCGACCCTCTGCGAGGAAGAAGCGGCTATTCGTCTCCATGATCTACCTGTCAATAGAGTCTGAAATTTGAATTGGAATAAGCGTCATTCAAGGGACGCCACTCTCAAAGGATTCTCCTGTTACGACTACAATCAAAACTTCCGTCCACCAAACTATCCGAATTCGTTAGAATTCGAATAATTAGACGTGAGTTTTTGGGTTTCACACTTATTTTTATTTTTTTTATGCAATGATTGTAACGACTTTGAACTTTATCTAACGATGAAGACACCTCGTTGTGCATGTTTGCATTTTAGTGTGGGGAATTAAATAAATGTAAAAGTAGTGCCTGCAACATTTATTGTAACAACTTTGCACTATATCTAACGATAAAGAAACCTCGTTGTGCATAGTTCCACCAGCTACCAAAATTTGAATGGGCGGTTTTTATAGTTTCAATTTTTCAAAAAGAATAGAGCCAGAATGTAATTTGTAACGACCTTGCACTTTATCTACCAATAAAGACCTCGTTGTGCAAACAAAGTTTTGGTATCTGAATCACTAAATATAAGAAAGGAAGGAGAATCCAAGTTATAACAAAATCATCTTTTTCCAAAATTAAATTCAAATCAGAATAGTACGCAATCATCTCTCCCTTGAGTGAATCCGCAATCCGTCACTGTTATCGTCAAAGAACGATTTAATTTTAATGTTAATTTTTATTGTAAGAATTAATCTTACTAAATTGTTCTCAATTTAATTTTAAAATTTAGTTATCAAATGTTTAGGGCAAGTTTTAATATCCTATCAGTATTGAAATCAACTTATATCGTTGGTTGCAATTTACTGGCCAGGAAAAAGTAACCGAAAAATTGAACGAATGTCTCGATAAAAATAAAAATCATCGAGATAAGTTTGAAATGCAACATTACCATTACTAAAAATTAGTATATAGTAGTATATATTATATGCTTCGCTATTCGCGCTCTTTCAGCAAAATTACATTTTCTTGCTGCTGCGCGTGCGCATTTCGATTCAGAATTACTTTCCAGGACTGCCGGAATCATAACCTTACTTCATCATGGTTTGATGTTTCAGAGACTGATTGTGAATAGTAAATGGACAAACTAAAAGTGATAAATTAGCATAAATTGCCAAAAATTTTGAAAATTTGTGGATACCTGAAATTTTAGGTATAATTTAGAAATATTACAAGCATTTCCGGAAATTTTTTTAATGTAGAAATTGCCCATAAACTGGAAATAGTTGAAATTTTTGGATTTCTTCCAAAAAGCTTTGGATAGCTCATATTTCTGTAAATTTTTTAGTAATTGTTTGTTCAGAACTAAAAAGGCAAAGCAAAGTTAAAACTTTCCGAAAAACAACTATTTTTGTTTAACTTGTATTAATTATTACTATACCAAGTGAAAAGTGGACCAAAAGTAAAAAATTTCAGAAAAAACCGCAACTATCTGGCATTAATATATATGGAGGTAGTTATTAACAATAATAGTTTGTTTAAACAATTATTTTCGCTAAATTTAATTAATTATTAGGTCAATCAAATTGGAAAATAGACTTAAAAATTTCAGAAAAAAACTCGCTAATTTCTACCATTAAGCAATTATGTTTGTTAAAATTAATGACCACACTCTAATTGAAAATTGGTCCCAAAGTTTGGTTAAAAATTCTAATATTTGTTGAAAATTTAATTACTTCTTAAGGAATTCATCGGTTTATGTTTGTCTTTTTAGGTAGAAACCTAATCTTCTTGGTTAAAAATTCGTTTCTTTCTTGTTGCAAATCTTTTGTTCAAAATTTTTTGTTACCAAAGATTGATCATTTTAGTTAAAAATTCATTTCTTTGATTGAAAATTTACGTATTTTTTTGAAAATTCATCTTTTTGGTCGAAAATTAATCTTTTAGATTAAAACTTCATCTTTCGGTTTGAAAATTCAACTGTTTCGTTAAAAGTCCATTTTTTTACGAATAATCATTTTAGTCAGAAATTTATCTCTTTGTTTAAAAACGTAACTATTTGTTGATATTTCTCTTTTTATTCTTCTTTAAAGTCTATTTTCAATACTTTAACTTCAATTGTCTTAAAATCATTCTTGGTTGAAATAAATGAATAAAATTGAGTTACTTGGTTGAAAGTTGAACTACTGTGTAAAAACTAATGTTGTTTGTTGAAAATTAAATAATTTGGTGGCGAATTCATGTATTTTGTTGAAAATTCGCTTAAAAACCTATTTAATTAAAAATGTATACTTTTGGTAAAAAGTGAAACTACATAATTGAAAGTTGAACTACTTTATTCAAAATTAAGGTTATTTGTAAGATTTACATCGTATGTTAAGCATTTAATTATTTTGTTAAAAATTCTTTTTTTTTAATTGAAGCTTTTTTTTATCTGAAAATATAACTATTCCATTTTTCGTTGAAAATGTATCCTTTATATGTTGAAAAATCAGCTATTTAGCATGAAATTTATCTTTCTGGGTAGAGAATTTATTATTTTGTTGAAAATTTAACTATGTTGTTAAAGTTCATTATTTTTGGTGGAAAACTCACCGGTTTTATTGGAAACTCATTCTTTTGGATTGAAAATTCATTTTTTAATTAATTTTTTGTGTACAAAAGAATATTAAATGAATATTTCTTTAGTTGAACAAAATGTTTCATTTGAGTAATAAAATTAAATAATTTTTCATAACAAATAAAAATTTATTTCAAAGAAATACTTATTTTATTAAATTAAACTTTTATTCATTTTGTTGGAAACAAATTTTTCTTTCAATGTAGAATACGAAGGTGAAGATTTCAAAATTCAAACAAATATTTCTTCCCATTAAATAAATATTTCACTAAGATAAATACGTATCCATTGAAATGAAATAAATGCTTTCGATATATATAATATTCTATATAATAATTCAATATCTATGTTCCC
>CAKNWT010330598.1:0-20539 GCA_932066315.1 Andricus coriarius | reverse complement strand
TTCATCCAAGATTGCAGTTTACTGTTGAAATAGAAACTGAAGGTAAATTAAATTTTCTCGACATGACTTTGATTAAAACTGATGATAGGCATATTATAACTGATTGGTATAGAAAAAACATTTGTTCAAGAAGAACACTTAGTTTTCTCTCAAACCACTATATTCAAAATAAAATAGGAATGGTTAAAAATTTAATTGATAGAGCTCTTAAATTATCGCATCCAATTTTCCATGAAAAAAATATTGAAATTTGTAAACAAATTCTTTTTCTAAATGATTACCCTTTTGATTTTATTGAAAAACATGCGTAGAACAGAATTAATTACATTAAAAATAAAAACAATCATCAAAACAAAGTAGACAGATCATATTATAACTCATTTAATACTGTTGTCCCATATTTTGGAAAAATCTCTAATGTCTTGAAGTCAGTTTTGGGAAAATTGGGTTTACATACTATCTATAGAGTTCCTTTTAAGAACAATATGATTGTAAAATTGGGAAAGAATAAATATGAAACAGTAGATAAAAAAGGTGTAATTTATAAAATTAATTGTAAAGTTTGCAATGCAGTTTATGTAGGGCAGACAAAAAGGGCACTTAGGCTTAGGAAAAATGAGCATGAAAGTAATTTTCACAGGAGTCCCAGATATCATTCAGTCCTTTCTAAGCATAAAATTACACATGGTCATGATTTTAATTGGAATGATGTTAAAGTTCTTTATCATGAGAAAAATCAGAAAAAGAGAGAATTCATGGATATGTTATTTATAAAGAGAGCGGGAAACAAAGTTAATAATTTAAAAAGGGATCTCGCAAAATATAACAAAGTATGGAATACATTAATTAATTGGTTATAATAATTTTCTTTGATTAGCTAACAGAAAGATTTTTTCTTTATAAAGCAATCAATTTCTCAATCAACAATTTTGATGACATTGAACTGAATCAAATGGGGTAATAATACAGTTTTATATATTTTCTTTACAGGTTTATTCATTTTCATACCATTAGTTATTCCTTATAAATAATCCCTGATGAGGAGGTCTAAACTGACTCCGAAACATGTTGGTCTCCTCGTAGTCTAAAAAAGACGGAAAAAGGAAAAAGTGAGAGGCTGGTTTTTGGTTGAATTTTTCCCTTTTTCCCTCTTTTTTCATTATGTTATTCTTGTCTCTAATGAGTCGAAAAGTGAGGTTTTTGAAAATTTATTTTTTGATTGTAAATCAACTTTTGCTTACTTTGCAATAGAATTTCCAATTTTTGCTTAGTTTGTGAAAGTTATTCATGATAGAATGATAGAATGATAGAATGATAGAATTTGAAGTCACTTGAAATCATCAAAGGTACCCTGAAACATTTTAAACGCTATGCAATCTTTTTGAATCTTCATAAAGTTTAAGAAATTCTTTGCAACTTCATAAATTGTGCTTTAATTTTAGAAAAGCCTTTGAAACATTTGAAATAATATTAAACCGCTTAATTATTTCTTGTGCAATTCCATGGACTTCCACAAAAGTTTTAAATCTTTTTGAATTTCTTGAAACGCTTAAAAGCATTGGGCATTCTTTAAAATAATTAATTTGTCAATATTTTAAATATTTTAAACTCTTTCAAAAAAATGGGATAGAACGCCTGTAAGGGTCGGTCTGTAACACTTTTATCGGTTCATGGTCAGTGCATCCCAGTCCGCTTTTGAAACCTTAATTTTTCCGAATAAATAAAGATATGTCCATGTTTTTGACCTAAAGATATTTAAAGGAAAGGACCTTAGCTTTGTTTATACAACAAAAAAGAATCCTAAGTTCGAAAAAAGTCTGATGATGAATTTATGAATTAAAAATGATTTCTCTTTACTTGCAAAAACTTTAAATTTAGGGGAGTTCTAATGCCTTTAATGATTTTATTTGGTAGCTGAGTAATCTATCTTCAAATTAAACTTTTTTCATGTATGAAAGTTTCAATTGAATAATTTGTATGACTTGGCAAAATTTTTAGTAACCGCTAAATGACAAGAAACTTTTTTTATTTTAAAGGCCACTATGAAGCATTTGTATTGAGTATAATCATTAGCGTATAAAATTTACCGATATAAAATTATATACAAGGCAATTAATCAGTTTAAATAACCATTAGTACATAAAATTTACCGACGCCCCCACATTCAGTTCACTTCTCAGAATTCGTCCCTGACTGGTTAAAATTGAATTATATGATAAAAAAATGTAAAGTAGTCTAAGCTGTGTAAAGGATACTCAGTGAGACAGATCGAACTAAAAATTAATTTATTACAATTTTCGCAGAGAGATAGTTTGTACAATGAGTTAACAGAGAATACGCCAAGTGATTAGTAAGAGCAAAGAGATTATTAGCATTTTAAAATATTTCAGACGAGTTTGATAACAGACGTCTATTTGCTACCCAAATGAGTATCATCATAAAAATAACAACATTCTAAAGTTAAATTTTCTTAGATCAAGCGAGGAAGAATTAATGAAATATGACGCATCTTTTTATTCGAGAATAGAGTGCGTAGAATTCAAGTTAATCCAATTTGTTGACTCAAGCAATCATTCAGAATTAATATCGCATTTAGATCTTCCAGGTGGCTAATAGCTAAATTGATTTTTTAACATTTTTAGTGCTTTGCGATAATTTGCATACTCTTGCATGAATTTCATAAAAAATTTACCTGAAATAGAGACAATATTGGACTAGTATAGGGTGGAGCCGTCAAGAATTCAGAGCAAAATAACTTATTCTTGATTTTTCTGAAGAAATAAGCCTTAAGGTCAGAACACTGATCTGATTTATACCCTAATATATTTATTAAGTTTACGAAATTATTTGCATTAAACCCCCTTTTGTCGTCGTAAGGAACAATCCTTCAAATCTCTGTCCCTGATCATCTCACAAAATCTTGCCTTCGATTTCATTTGATAAACGCCTAGAGTAAACACACAAATTATACAAAGATAAGATTTCAACAGACTTTACAGCCCAAAATTCGCTCCACACATGAGAAATAGGGTGATCTTTTACACAATTAAAAAAAATAATATGGGAATAAATTCTTTTAAATAAAATTAATGTGTAGGTACTATATTGAATTCAGTGTAAAAAGCTTAAGATTTCAAGTCGAAATATGTTGAATTTTCAACAAAATAGTTGAATTTTCAACCTAAAAAGATTCATTTTCTAGCATAAGAGATGAATTTTTAAGCTAAAAATTCAAACTTTAAACCTGGAAAGACGAACTTTAAGCCTAGAAATATTGAATCAAATTTCCAAAAAACAAAAAAATTAATTTTGCACCGAAAAGTTGTATTTACAACGGAACAGTTCAACTTTGAAGCAAAAGGGATAAATTTTTAACTAATTGGTGGAATTGTCAAACCAAAAAAA
Source organism: Andricus coriarius (assembly GCA_932066315.1). Classification (NCBI taxonomy): domain Eukaryota; kingdom Metazoa; phylum Arthropoda; class Insecta; order Hymenoptera; family Cynipidae; genus Andricus; species Andricus coriarius. Next base: position 17,134 of record CAKNWT010330598.1, on the reverse strand, counting down.
TTAATTTTAATCACAAACAGTTGAATTTTCAACCAAATAGTAGAATCTTCAAGACAAAAAGACTAATTTTTTAGAAGTCAGTTGAATTTTCAACCAAGAAGTTTAACTTTTAACCAATCAGTAAATTTGTAATCAGAAAGTAATAATTCTCAACAAAAAATATAATAATTTATATTTCAACCAAAAAAGATTTTAATTTTTAATCAAAACCAGTTGAATTCAACCAGAAAGATGAATTTTCAACAACATAGTTCAATCCTCAACCAAAAGAGGTAAATTCTCAACCAATCAGTTACATTTTTAACTATAAAGATCAAATTTCTACCAAAAAAGATAATTTTGAAACTGAAAAGACGAATTCTCTAGAAAACCGTGGAATTTTCACCCGAAATATGTAAATTTTCAACCAAAAAGTTGACAGTCAACCAAATAGTTGCATTTTCTACGAAAATAATATAATTTTCAACCCAAAAAGATGAATTTAAAATAAAAGACAAATTTTCAACAATATAGTTCAATCTTAAATCAAAGAAATGGATCGTAACAAAATATACACATTCACAACCAAATTGTTAAATTAAAAAAAAAAAGATAAATTTTCAACTAATTTTAGAATTGTTATTTTTTCACTTAAAAGAATTAATTCTCAACCAAAGAGATGGATCTGTTAGAAATTGCTATCAATGTAGTACAACTATCAACCAAGTAGTTACACTTTTAATCAGGCAGATTATTTTTTTATCAAATTGTTTAATTTATGACTAAAAATGACCAATTTTCCACCCATAATGCAATACTTCAATTTTCAGTTTGAAAAATTTATTTTCACTCAAAAAATGTATTTTGCCGAATTTTAACTTAAAAATGATCAATTTCCAACTTAAAATGGAATAGTTAAATTTTTAGTTCAAAAAATTAATTTTCAACAAGAAAACGATTTTTCAGCAAAATCGTTAAATCTTGAACGAAATAGTAGAATTTTCAACCTAAAATATAATAGTAGAATTTTCAGTTAAATGAAAAATTTTTGGAATTTCCAAATGGGCTCTATTAATTCAGTTTGCATTTCCGAGAAAAGATCATAAAAAGCAGAAAAAAAACTCTTTGAAAAAGGGAAAAGAGGGGAATAGAGGAAAGAGTGACAAATCGCCATAAATCCGGTACAGTACTGGCCCAGTGCTAGTCACTAGTAAAGACAATCGGGTATTTGCTCAGCACTGGCTGACGGCTGGCTTTACGATCGGGACAGCACTATGCCAACAGTATAAATAGTTAAAAAGCAAAAAAAATTGTTCAGAAATATGGTTTATGTGTTCTACAATGTCAAAAAACTATAAATACAGCTATCTCCAAACCCATTTTTTTTCCTTTTAAAAAAAAATTATAAGTTCTATCATTATGAGAAATTATAAATGTCTAGAAAAAATCCAATTTTATGCCAGTCTTAAACGTTGTAAAATGGTACGAGACACCTAAAAAGCAAAAAGTTTCAAGAATAATAAAAAGGGATTTCTTATTACGAAACTTGTGACAGTTTACTTTAAAATTTCAAAATTTTGTTTTTGAAAATTGTAATTGCTCATCAAAAAATGAGATTTCATGTCATGTCAAGTTATATAATATTAAATAATTAGTTACAAAAAGAGAGTTTAAAATTTTTTTCCACTTTATTGAGCTTTAGCTTGTATTTGCAAAATAATGTTTGAAAATGTCATATATGTATTCATTCTGGCCAGGACATTCAACATTTATAGACAGATTACACGCAATCAATTAATATTTATTTTTTAAATACCTTTTTTGTCATATCGTTAGATTGTAGGAATACTGGGGTGTAAGAATTAACCAAGATGTTTGAATGAAATTTACATATTTAAAATTATAAATAACATCTTGACGATATGCAGTTGTATGATGATGAATGAATAAAGTTGATGCGTCCTTAAAACAATTAAATAATTTTGTATCATTTTCTAAATTAACTACGGAATTTTCGTACGCCAGCAGTTAGCCAGTACAAAACCAGTACTAGTGTGCAATACTGTGGCTGTACCGCGCGCCAGGCCTGCAGAGGATTATAAGCTAGTTCTGGCCCAGTATAGACGCTCAGTACTGGGAATTCGACAATATATACTGGGCCAGTACTGTGCCAGTCGTGTATTTCCACCTGGGTAGTAGAATTTATTTGGATTCACTTTTTATTCTTTCTTATGATTATTTTCAAGTACTTATCAAAACTGATCCATTTTTAATTCTTCTTACAGTATTTACCATATCGCCTTTGGAAAATGCATCATTCAGGGAGAACCCACCTGAGAGTTATGTCGTCCTTTTACATAGGGATTACTGCCTTCCACGTCAACTTTTCTACGAAGACGCTCATAAGGCTCTTCGACATCTTAGTCCACACATGCGTCTATTCATATACAGAAAGTATATCATTGGATATGTCAAAGACGACTACATTTTACCATTATTTAATAAAGATCACAAATTTGTTATACAACATGAATATTGCGTTGACGAGCTCGGCGAAGGGCCAATGGAAATAGAAGAGGACGATCTTCGAAAGTTGGGTGTCTTCGACACTATACCAAACAAGAAGGCCGCAATCGAACGCCTTAAGGAGGAGATAAGGCAAGCTCAAAACGCTGCCATGCAAAACAGGAAAAACCAATAGTTGAATATCATATTTTGTTTACAATTATTTCTGTACAAAAGTTATGATTTTAACAGATGGATAATAAAATAAATAATGAAATGAAATTTATTCAATTTTTTTCTTCACTCACAAATCTTAAGTATTAAGCTTCATGTTACAAACCGGAAGTTCAATATTGTAAGTCCAATGAAATAGGTACCAAAAATATAAATACTAAATCGTAAAGGGAAAACATTATTTTAAATAATAATTTGTAAATGAATTTAAATAATATGCCATAAAATTAATTTTAACTTTATTAACTTTTGTTTGTAGACGGCTTCACATGGGTGCTCTCTCACGATGCAGATTAAATAATTGTGAAACTATAAACATTTTCCTGCAACTTTAGAAAAACAATCTAAAATGACGGCGCGTATAAATTTTTATAGAAATTCATAGTGAATAATATAACAAATTATTTTTGAAATTCAGTAATAATAGTCCGGTAAATAAAAATGAAAGACGAAAGGTAGGAATGGATAAAAAAGGCGATAAAAATAATCAGTACATGAATCGTAAACTACCACCCGAGGCAGATTTATGTATAAACGTTTTCGATAAATGTTAACTTATACTAAAAAGATTTCACAAATATTTCACAGAGATTTTAAAAATTGCACAAAGATTTTAAAAGCATTCAAAGCATAGGCTAAAATGTTTTCACAATGTTTTGAAAATATATTACAGAGGAAAAATTAGTCCACAATATCTTGAAAAATCAGAATAACGTTCAACTGAAGAGATTATTAAAGTACTGGAAAGTCGAAGGAAAGTTTTTACCATCATAAAATATTTTTATATAAATTATATAAAAATTTTCTTACATAAATGAAATTGTTTGAAATGTTCACATGGTTTTACATTAAAAATGAGAAATAGCCAATTTTTTTAAAATAAAAATTGTTTGAATAAATAATAATTTGTGTTAATTTCAAAAGTATCGTAGCAAAAAGTTATCGGAAGACACTTTCTTTTTGATTCCGTCAACGAATGAGTTGAGTTTTCATGCTAAAGAGCTGAATGATTTAGAAATAAGTCAGATGATTTAAGATGATTTGAATAAAATGATTTTTTAAGCAAATAGTTGCATTTTCAGCAAACAAATAAGTTAATTTTAGATCAAACACTTGCATTGACAACCAAACAGTAGAACTTTCAAGCAAACGATAGTTAAACTTTTTGCACAAACAGTTGAATTTTTAAACTAATAGTTGGATTTTCAAGCCAAAAATATCTTTTTAAAAGAGAGTTAAATTTTTAGCTAAGTAAGATGAATTTTTTAGCCAACAACTTTTCTAAAAAACAGGATGAATTTTCAATCGGAAGCGACAAAAATATCCTATTTAGGAAGACGAACTTTCCACAAAAAAGTTAAATTTTCGAAAAAAGGATGCGTTTTAACAAAATAGTTAAATTTTCAACAAAATATTTGAAAATTTCACAACAAAAAGAGTTATTAACTTAACGGTTAGAATTTATATTCAAATCGTTGCAATTTAAAAAAATAGTAGAACTTTTAAAAGAGAGGGAGGAATTTAAAAAAAACAGTTGAATTTGTGATCAAATATTTGAATTTTCAACCTACAAAGATAATTTAACAAATATAACTGATCACGTATTATATTATTGTTCTTTAGAAAATTATAGTAATCATTCCATTACATGTTAAAAGTAATTTGGAAGACAAACAGGCTGATATAATACAATTACACAAATATCAGAAGGAAAAAAGTTTCCCACTCCAACCCCTTCTACAAATATTTGATATAATTTAGAATGACGAAAGAGATAGTGACTAATATATGAGTGTTAGAAAAATCTGGTAGAGAATATTCATTCGTTACGCTCTTTACGAATAACCAATATTTAGAATAATGCAGATCCTTGCTGTAAATGTATTTATCGCATTGGCAGTTTTACTTAATTCTGTTGGCAAGTTTATACTAATCTAATATCTTATCTGTAATCATAAGTATAATTTTACGCTCTTTGTAAAAAAATAAACTTTAAAAATTTGGCTGCAATAAAACCAAATTTATCTCTTCCTAAAGTAAGTTCTTTTTTATAAAATTCTATTGAACATGCAGTTTTTGAAAATGTCTCGTTTCCAGCGCAGGAAACGAGATATTTTCGAAAACTACAGGTTCAACAGAATTCGTTAAAAAAGGGTCTAGATCAAGAAGCGATAACATTGGATCTATTGCAGTCAGAACATTGTTTTTTTTTAGTTTTACACATTATTAAATTTACTTAAATTAATTATTTGCACATTCTTATGTAATAATGTACCAAAATCGAGACGTTTAAAAAAATATATGTTCACCAAATTATTTCTTAAAATTCGTTTCTTAAGCCAATATCTCCTAAACCGTTGCATCTAAAATATTGTTTTTTTTTTTAAGTTTTGAGAGGAATTGTATTTACCCTATTTCTATTTATACATAGAATGATTTTTGACAAATTTCTCCGAAAACGAGCGATATCTAAAAAAATAATTTGTTCTCCTTTTTATCACTTTTTTACAGTCTTTTTTTATGAAAATAAGCGTTAAGCAGTTTACTTGAGGATACTACCTTTTCGATAATTTGATCGAGTCAATTTCGTAATAATGACCTAACGATGTACACACATTTTTATAACATTCTAATCAAACTCCAAACTAAACAATTATTTATGCATTACCATACATATTCGATTTATCGAAAATTTCACTACTCTACTGAATTTTCCATTCGTGCAATCATGAACCTATAACCTCACACTGGTAAGAATTTCTGTCTTAATTTTAGGAAAAAGTTTTATGCTGTAACATGTTTTTTAAAATAATGGTAAATTTAGGAAACATATGATGAATTTGCGAATACTTAGTTACAAAATTTGTAAAATTATGATAAATTTCGTAATTTTTAGTTAGACATACATAATTTTCTGATGCATCGTATACGAAAAATTCAAAATTGTAACAAAAATATGTAGGTTTTGAGTAACAGAAGTTTTATACCATTACATGTAACAGAAAATTACGAAATTTTCAATCTTCTTCAACGTATTATTTATACATTTCCATATAATAATGTACCAACATTGAGGCATTAAATATATATTCACCAAATTATCGTTATCAAAATTTGCTTCTTAAGCGAAAATCTCCTAAACTGTTGCTGGTAGAATATTCTTTTTTTTTTAGTTTAGTTTTTTCTTGCGGATACCACCTTTTTCGATGATTTTAGGCTGGTTTAATATCAATAAAAAATTTTTTGTCTAGTATACTTTAGATATAATTTTTCACGCTGTGGTCACTAATCATAGTAATTTTTTCAAAACAGAAACATTTTACCTTCAAAAGTGAAGGTAAACAAAATTTCGTTTAATTGTTATTAAAAGAGTTACAAATAGCTAAAATCTATAGTATCCGTAAAAAACCCAAAAATCTCACTCCGTGCACCTTGTTAAATATTTTCATCAATAGCAAATTTTTTTTCTTATCCGATCGGAGAAATATAGATTTTTAGGTCGAGTCAATTCAAATAATAATTATGCTTTATTCTATACATTCGATTCATAAACAATAGCACACTAAAAAATTTTTTTCAACCAGCCAAACCATAAAAAACGGGAAATTTATTCGATTTCACACAAAAATAAAACTATTTTTTGTTGTAGATGAAAAAAATGATATTTATAGGTTGCGCAAGCCCCATGAAGTTCAACATGTATTTCCCATAAGAAAATGCAAATTGTTTCTAGTACATAAAATACTACTTTACACAGATAATCAGATGTTTACTTACATTTTTTAAACAATTATTATTATTGTTTTTAGCAATGTTATCTTAAAACAGAGATAGAAAGTCGGGTTTTTTAAAACAAATTTCCACTCTTTGTCTGATTTTCAATTAGAGTGAGGTGAAACTTAGTTATTAGTAACAAAAATAATTGTTTAAACAATTTATTATTTTTATTAGTAATAATACTGTCTTTGAATAATGCTAGAAACTGCGGTTTTTTCTAAAATGTTTACCTTTTGCTCTACTTTTCACTTGAAGTGAGTTAACATTTAATTAGGTTTGGCAAAAATAATTGTTTAAATAAATCGCTGTTTTTCATAACTATCTTTATCTATATTAATGCCAGATAGTCAAGAATTTAAAAAAAAATTTAATCTTTTTGTCCACTTTTCACTTATGGAGATAATAATGAATGCGAGTTAATAAAAATAGTTTTTTAAGCAATTTATGATTGTTTATAACTATCTTCCCTTATATAAGTGCTAGAAACTTGCGGTTTTTTCTGAAATCTTTAACTTTGATTTAGTTTTTTAGTTATATGCTATTAATAAATAAACATAAGAGAGAATCATATTTTAAACAATCTCTTTGTTTTCGTAAATATAGTTTTCTGAAATAAAACAGATATTTGAAATATTGTTTAAAGTTTCTATATGGATCATATCAAATGTAATTTTTCTTTGAAGTACTTACTGAGAGCCGTTTTGTTTAAATTATTTTTGATATTCAATAATTCTTCCTAACTTGTAATAATTATTAACCCAAGAAGTTAAAAGTTGACAAAAAGGAGAAAATTTCAGAAAAAGCCGCAACTGGCTAGCATTACTATAGGAGGAGATAGTTTTCAACAATAATAATTTGCTTAAACAATTATATTTGTTAAATTTCAATCATTATTATCAAACTCTTAATGAAAAGTGGACAGAAAATTGAATATTGCAGACAAAACCGCAACTTCCTAACATTATTCAATGATAACATTTTTTAAAATAATAATAAAGTGTGTAAAAAATTAATGTTGTTTATTCAATTTTTATTTACTTTATTCAATTCTTTATATCACGCTAATTAAAAATTGGACAAAAAGTGGAAAATTGTTGAAAAAACTGCAATTTTCTCGCATTATTCTAAGATAAAATTATTAACAATAATAATAAATTGTACAAAGAATTATGTTTGTTAACAATAGTTAAGTAACTTTGTAACTCTATTCTAAGCGAAAATTGCTCAAAACAATAATGAATTGTTTAAACAATTTATGTAAAAATCTAATTATCAGTATAAAGTAGTATATTTTGTATTAGAAACAATGTGCATTAAAAAAACCGCAAAGAAATTATAATTAGCGCCAAAAACTCGCAAAACCCAATTTTTTCACTTATGGGGTTTCTTATGGGACCCCATAAAACAGACTTATGTGAGTGTTAAAAAAAAATTTCATTTGTATTCTGTGGCTTATGGCGAAGAGAAGTGTTGAGTTTCAACTTGATTCACTCAATATTGACGATTCTGAATAAAATTTACAAAAAGGGATTTATTTTTTCGTGGATTCGAACGAATTTCCGGGTAGTGTAATACTGTGATGAAATATATAAGGATTGATTTATAAGCATGTTTTTCTATACGAGTTGTATGGTAAACAAGATTTTTACGTCGTATTTTTACAAGTTTGCACGGTAATGTCTGTTAACTTAATTTGTTGCGGCACGTGTACCAAATAGCGTCAAGTTTGCTTCAGATTGATGAAATTAAATCATTTTAGAAACATCAAATTAATGTTAGATGTACAATAAAATACCTTGTAGAATATTTATTATTTAAACTGGCCAAGAATCAAGTGTATTAAGAAAAAATGACGATTTCTATTGGAACTCTGTTTCTTCACCTTAGTAGATTTTCCTAATTTATAATTATAAGTTATATACTCTGTAAATCTGAAGTAGCAACAATTTCGAAAATTGAAATAATAATTGGGTGTATGAATAATGAAATAGTAATGGTTTAGCATTTCACTAATGGAATAGTAAAATCACTACAAGTTTATTTTTGTTACAGTTAATTAGTAAGAGTTTTGACTAATTAAATTTAAGCATACTTCGATATTAAACGAGGTTTGAAATTGGTTAATTTTTAACTGTTAAATTAATCGTGAATTCATTATTTTTAAAGTTTCAATTCCGAAATTATATAATTTTCAACTTTTTTACGATAACTAAATTTTGAAGGTTTATAATATTTTATAGTATATTAGATGACAAGTAGGGTTAGACAGGTCTTTAAAGAGAGATCAGTGTTTGCAGGTCCTTGCGAACATTGAGCTCCACCTGTCTAACCCTACGAGTAATGTACGATATTTTATTCGAAAACAGCATGCTAACAGATTGTACGACCGTCTGAAAAGTGAGTTTTGATATTTAATAATACCTTTGGTTGTGTAAACATACGACTGACGTGGCAGTCATCTGCTTGGCTATGATTGGTAATCTTGTATGGCGCGCAATTTGACAATTGTTCGGTCCGAACTAGAGTATTACAGGTATATATGTATATATATTTACATAAAAGTTTGTTATAAGAGCAACCGTAGGATTTTTCTAGGAGCGGGTGCTAATCTGAAAAACTGCACTGCTCCCAGCGAAATCGCGGTAAAATTTCAGCTATAACCACGTCTCCCAACCGTGAGATAGGTGGTTACAGTCTTCGACGAATTCAATACAATGATCCGGCAAGAGTCTCGTGCACCCTGAGGACACGGAGTGACCCAAGAACGAACGCCTTCTGCATTTCCCCCGCAAGTGTCTCAGCATTTTGTTGAGACGCAGGGATACTTCTCAGGCTATTAACCAGTGAAACCTTGGCACCTCCAAGAGCGCCGATGATCAATACGATCAGCCTAATAGAATATTCCGAGTATAACCGTCGCAACTCCCTTATAAGGTCTCTATACCTCTCGTTCTTTTCTCTCTCCATGGCCAAGACGTTTTTGTCAGCTGTTGCCGAAAATTCGATAACGAACATGGTTCGTTTCTCGAAGTCAAGGAGAACCATGTCAGGCCTCGAGTGCGCAACAGAAACAATTGTCGAGAATATGAAGTTCCAGTATATGCAGCACTTCTCAATTTCGACAATTGACTCTATTTTCCTAGCAGCGTTTAGCGGAGCGGTGTTTGGGTTAATGCCGTAAGAGTGGCAAATATGGTAATAAAGCACTCTTAGTGCCGCATTGTGCCTTTGGATGTAGGTCGTTCCGCATCAGTTGGGCAACTAGATAGTATGTGTCCTGGATGATCGGGGTGTGCATGACACGCTCTGAGCTATCATCGGGAATGTCTTGGTTTAAAATTTGGCGATGGTATGGTAGAGTGGAAATGACACCGTCTTGACATGCCAAAATGAAACCCTCCGTGCCCGACTTCAATCCCGATGATTTAAGGAAAGCAAACGTTAGCTCAGACGAAATCGACTGATCCTTCATTTCTGTGGGAGATGCCGTGCATCCTCCTGTCGAGGAACTGTTCGCTGAAGTTTTTATCCTGTGCTTTCTTAATCTGGGCCTTCAGGAGTGAGTACTCGAGATGGATAAGATGTGATCCATTTTGCTCAACCCTGATATTCAAGTCAAGCAGATTGATATTCAGTTCAGCAGCCTCCTCCGCTTCTTTGTACAGAAACGCCCCTTTACTACTTTTTCGTGTTTTCTGACCATTATAAGAAGAGGGTCTTGTCCATTTGCGACTATATGTGCAGTACCCAGACTAATCCTGTTGTGAAGACATTTAAGTAAATTTGCGGAACAGAAGATTTAAGGTGCGTTCTTTTTTTCATGTGGATAACCTTTCGGGTCCCGATATCGAGGGATCTGAGCTCGTCCTTCGACCAGGGAACCACTCCAAATTGATAGAGTACTACTGGGACGGCAAGCATGTTCGTAGAAGATACATTGTTCCTTACCGACAGTTCGGAAGACCATATCCGTCGGATGAGACGTTGATATATGCATTGGAGAGTATCCTTTATAGAAGTCACGTCCGAAAGAGGAGAGGACTCATGATGTCGCCCTGAAACACACCTCTCTGAAAGGTGACACTGTTAGTGATCACACGATGTTTTCCAGATGAGATAGTAAATCTGGTTTTCCAAAGCGGCATTAATCTCTCCATGCACCTAACGATGTGTGGATAGAACTTTAAGCTTTCTAACAGACAGATGCTAAGTCTATGGGAAGTTGAATCGAAAGCTTTCCGGTAATCATTCCAAGCCATCGACAGGTAACGTTGATAGGATGCGGCGTCTTTACACATAAATCTATCGATGAGCAGGTTCTCCCGACATCCTACTACGTCTTTCTTTGAGCCGCGTTGTTCGTACGTCTCTCGCCACACAGGTGATATTGTTCGAACAATCCTATCATTTAGGATAGCTGTGAAGATCTTATACAGTGTGTTCAGAAAATGTATTGGCCAGTAATTCTCAGGGTCAGCTAAGTAGCCCGTCTTCGGCAGGAGCACTGTGCGCCCTTCCACCAACCACTAGGGAATAGGCTCTTCCGACTTTAGATATGAGGTGAAAATGCGGGCCAGAAGCTGGTGGGTTGAAGGAAACTTCTACCATCAGAAGGTCTTGATAACATCTGGTCCTGGAGCGGAATAGTTCTTCGTGACTCCTAATATGTTTTTCACCTCCTCACTAGTGATAGGCGGCCATTCCTCCTCAGGTATTATGAGGGCACTGCACAGCTCCTTTAAGCTATTTATATTCTTTAAGTTTTCTTTCAGTGGATGCTGGACTTCGTAGACTTCTCTCCAAAATGCCTAGACCTCCTCTGGTATGAGCGGGTGGACGACAGTAACTGGAGGGTCTTGGAAGAGTCGAGATCGGTCAGACAAAAACTGTAGTCAGTAGCTTTGACTTGTTGAGTGTGTGATGACGAATCCGCAGGGTCAAAGCTTGGCAGTGAAAGTCCAGCCAGATGTTATGTAGTCAGTCACACACTGAATGCGGGACGTGTACCCTTGTCCAGCCTATCTGTGTGTTGAGTTGATGCATTCGCCTTTGCTCTTATGATCAACCGTGGGCTTGTTTTACGATTTGCATCTATCAAAGCTCTCGCTGCCTTGTACACACTACAATTGATAGCCCAGACATGAGATTCATTTTCACTTAAAAAAGAGCGAATTTTCCACAAGATAATTAAATCTTCAGACAATAAAATGAGTGTTTAATAAAGTTGTTCTAGTTTTAACTAAGTAGTTGAAATTTCAACCAAAAAAGATGAATTTTTTACAAAAATTTAATGACTAAATTTTAAATTCAAATCATAAATTTTCAACTAAAAATAGAATACTTAATTTTTTAGTTTAATACATTAATTTCGAACAACAACAAAAAACACATTTTCAGCAAAATCCTTAAATCTTCAATGAAATAGTAGAATTTATAACCAAAAGAGATTAATTCTCAATCAAAAATATAACAGTAGAATATTCACTGAAATGAAAAATAGTTAAATTTTCTTATAAATGAGAATAAAAATAAAAATGAAAAGAGAAATAAATTCTTTAAAAAAAGGGAAACAGTCACAAATCGCCACAAAACCTATAACATCAAACCCTTGTAATGTCACGTAGTTTTACAATGGCCCCGATACGGAATATTATTAACCGTTAAAATGAACTTACCTGTAAGTGAAGTTCAATCGTAATTATACTTCCTGCCTCTTTCTCGGTATTACACTTGTAGACTTTCAGAGCTGACAGTTTTCGAAACATGATTTTATTTTATCATAAATAAGTAACACGTACAAAACTAATCTAGGAACTCATAACTGAAGTGAAGAAGCTATGGGGCTCCATAATTGGTCTATTATAACATTTCGCGAAGGCGGATGATCTTTCTGACCATCGTGTAGAGTTTTTTTATGACTTCTGAGTCTAGACCTTTCTTAAAAGCTAAAGAGGTGGATGCGTGCCTAGTGCTGTGAGCCGTGAACTGTTTATCAACGCCGCATATGTATAGAACATTTTAAATCCAAAGGCTCAAAGTTTGCGCATCTACTACTCTATGAGGCTTCTTTAAGCCAATGAAAAGCGTACTCGCGTTACCTCTCAATGCGTTCGTTCTTTCTGAATAATTTTGTAAGGTCGAAGCTGCAAATAGTTCTGGTTTCTCATGAAAGTAAGATAGAACTAGACAAGGCTGATACGATCCTACCCTAGACGTCTTTATGAGAGCTTCGATCTTAATTTCTACCTCGGAAGCTGAGAATACAATGGTATCTAACGGAATGAGCGAAAGAATCTAAACTCGATGACCTTTTCCTAAAACTAAAATCATTGCAAGTTTCGCAGTAAGTTTTTGCAGATTAGGTTTATCAAGCGGAAACCATTTCGAAATTTCGTCTTAAATTGGATACACATTCCAGGTTCTAGCATACTTTCGTCGGAATTGTTTAACTTTATAGGTTTTCCTACAAAACATTCTATTATGCAATCAGACATAATAACGGATACACATTTTGAATTTAATAGAAAACCTAAGTACGGACATACATGTGAGGGCTCTACGTGAGTTTTATCATAATTAATCAAAAAACCTAGTGATTTAAAAAAATCTATGGTTGTTTCTACATTCTTTAGACAATTAAACGTTTATCGATTTCTAACCTCAAAGCCACGGTCTCCTCATGTGATCACCATCGACCACTAGATAAAGAGGATTGTTTTGGTAATTGAGTAAAAGGAATCTTCAGGCCCTTTATAAAATTTAAAACACATTTATCGCTAGTGATTTCTTTCCACTTTCCAAGAAAACCCTGCAGCCTGCCAGCCCTGCGTACCTCTATCGTCTCTGTCGGCTGGTCTGCTTCGGATATTTGGTTGAATTTTTCGGAGCCTGTTGATACGAGGACGCTGTTCCCTTGCTGGTCTCCTTAAAATTGGAGGGGTTTGTCTGAGACGTATACATGTTGCTCGATCGCGATGTTTCAAAATTCCTGGTCAAAGAGCTCGTGATGTTTAAATTAGCAGATGGATTTGGTAATGAACTCTTTGGTTCAAAAGAAGGCTTCATCTCCTTGTTCACCTTCTCAAGCCTGATTATCTGACGACGAACCAACAATTCCTTTACTGATTTTGAATACCTTGGAGTAATACAAGTTATCTTGCGTTTGAAACTGAGTGACGTAATTCCATAATGAGTTTGCCCGCATCTGAGAGCATTTCTAACTGATTCAAGGGGTTAAGTTCTTATTCTCCCAGTGAATTGGAAATAGCCAGACCTATAGCCGACAATGCAGAACCAGCTAAGCGTTGAATGTCTTGAAAATGTTCGTCATATTTTTTAGCAACGTCATTCATAAGAAGCTTTACTTCCGAATTTAGCTGAGGAGATTCAAGTAAGAAGTCACCCTTCCTCGGATATTTTTTCAGCAATCCCTTCCTGACTTGATCAGTAAGGCCAGCAGTAAGTTGATGTTTCCATCTCGAAACTCAATCTGGATGCAACTTAACGTCTTTTTGGTAGACTGTTGACGGATTTTCCTGAAGGATATCCAGTTTTTTGGAATAAGTGTTTTTCTCTTTTTTCATAGGATTTTCCTTATGTGTGGAGTCATCCGTCTTTGAGACCTCCTCCTTTTCGTCATCTAGTAGGATGAACAGCCTGGATTTTTCCTGTACTTGTGTACAGGCCCACCTTGTGTCGACCTCCTATATTTTTATAAATGAGATGAGTCATCTCTTTTCATAACCTAAAGAGGATGTAAGATCTGGATTTGCCCTGTACTTATAACATAAGCTCACCAGTCGAAGGATTGGACTTATCTCATCTTAAGAATGAGCTGTGCCGTCCATTTAGATGGTTTAAATTAACTTACCAGACTGCTTTTTCCGAGCAGAAGAGGCAGAACTAGTCTTTTTTATACGTCTAGGACTCCTCGATCTTAATTTTGTTTCACTTCCAGACCTTGAACCTCGATAACTTTTTGATTCAGAACTGGAAAAACTTCGAGAAGACCCTGAAGATGAAGTAGGCGAAGATCTATCTCGATGACCACGCTTCTTAATTTTGCGTTTTAAACTCTCAAATTTTTGTAGTAAACTGATCAAATTACTACTTTCCTTTGACCTGTGTCTTGAATAAAGATTTCTACTCCCAAATTTTTTTCGAATTACATATAATATTGGATGAAAAATTAGAAAATTAAAAAAAAAAGTAACCTGAGGTTGACGAGGCGAGCACAAAGAAACGAATGAGGTAGTGAAGTTAGTAACAAAGGGTAATGCGGGCCCCCGATATAAATTATTTTATCTTTGAATTGTGGCGGCGCCAGCGGCATAAGATGTTGCTACAAGTGTAATCCCGAGGACAGGGCAGGACGTATGATGCAAATTTCAAATGAGATCGGATGTTAATTTCGATGTATATTTTTTTTTGTATTTAGTATGATTTATTTGGATTCACTCTTATGTAGTTGTAATTCATATTTTTAAGTACATAGCAAAACTGAAGCATTTTTATTTCTTCTTACAGTATTTACCATAAATCCCCTGGATAATGCTTCGTTCGTGGATAACCCACCCGAGGGTCACATCATATTTTCGAGTAGGGAATTCTTACCACGTAATCTTTTCTACGAAGATGCTGATAAGGTTCTTCGACATCTCAAGACAAAAATGCGTCTATTCGTATACAGAAAGTATATCATTGGATACATAGACGAAGACGAACAAATTTTACCATTATTTAATGTAGATCACAAATTTGTTATACGGCATAAATTTCCCTGGCAGAAGCCAATAGAAATGAGTATGGACGATCTTCGAAAATTGGGTGTCTTCGACACTGTACCAAACAAGATGGCTGAAATTGAACGCCTTAATGAGGAGATCAGACAAGCCCAAAACTCAGCCATGCAAAACAACCAAAATCAAGCCCAGCGCAATTAGTTCGAGTGCAATTAAATATATTATTTACAATACTTGAATTTCATATATTTGTTGACAATTATTTCTTTAAAAATTTAATGATTTCAACAGATGGGTAATAAAATAAATAATGATCTTAACCTATTTAATTTTTTTCTTCTCTTACAAATCTTAAGTAATAAGCTTCATGTTGCAAACCGCAAGTCCAACATTGTATGTCCCAATACAATAAGTCCCAAAAATATATATACTAAATCGCAAGGGGAAAATATTATATTAAATAAAATTAATATACAGATACCATATAGAATTCAATAGGAAATTCTTTAAATTTTGAGCTGAAATATAATTCACTTTCAACAAAATAATTGAATTTTCAACTTAAAAAGAATTATCTTCTACCAGAAGAGATGAATTTTCAACGAAAGAGTTGAGCTTCCATGCTAATAAGTCGAATGCTTTGGAAATGAGTAAGATGATTTAAGATGACTTGAATAAAATAATTTTGAAACCAATTAGTTGCATTTTTAGGAAATAAATAAATGAATTATAGACCAAACAATTGCCAAAAATACAATTTTTTTAGAAGAGAGTTGCATTTTTCACTACGAAAGATGAATTTTCAGCGAAGAACTTTTCTGCTAAAAAAGATGCATTTTTAATCCGGAGTGACAAATTTTCTATTTAGAAAGACAGACTTGACACAAAACAGTAGAATTTAAAAAAAAAGGTTCTTAACAAAATGGTTTAATTTTTAACACGATAGTTGAGCTTTCGAGAACAAAAATAATTGTCAACCATCAAATGTAAGTTACAATCAAGAAGTAGAAACTTTGAGCGAAAGGGGAGAATTTTTAACAGAATAGTTTATAATTCCACTAAATAATATTATAATTTGAAAAAAGTAGAGTTCAATTAAAATTAAAGATTTTTCAATGAAAATTATTTTACCAAGCCGAAACATCTGATCGAAATCGAAATCTTTTTCAACATTTTCGGACCCCAAAGCCACAAAACCAAAAACTGTTATTATCATTGTGGGTCGCAAAAGGTTACGAACAATAAAGATTTAAATTTTCAATGAAAAACCTTTGATTTCAACGAAGAAAGACAAATTTTCAACAAAATAGTTGATTTTTAAACCAAAACAAATTAATTTTGAACCAAGCAGTTCCAAAGTTAAGCAAAAAGGAACTAATTTATATAAAAGAGATGCATTTTTCACCAAGGAAGTTTTTGTATTCAAAAGAGAAAAAAATGCCAGACACATTGCTAAATATTAAAGCCAAAATGCGAATACTCCACAAAGTAGTTAAACATTCTATCCACAGTTATCAATTTTCAACCAAAGAGATAGATCCTTAACCAATGAAATAAATTTTTAACAATGTGGTATAGCTTTCAACGAAGTAATTAAATTTTCAAGCAAGACGAAATATAGATAGGTAAATATTCAACCATAAACGATTAATTTCTATGCAAAATTAGAAAAAAAGTGTTATGTGGTCTTTTATATCTCAAGGTGGTTAAAGGAAAAACCCCAAGCTTTCTTTCTAGTCCAAAAAAATGTCAGAAAAGTGACTTTCTATCATAAATTTCCAATTTGTTTTTGATCTTCATTTTTAATGGCAAATATTTATTTTTTTCAAAAAATGCTTATGAGAAATGAAAATAACGTTAAATAGCTTATCGAAACAATATTGGACAACAATTTTTTT
>CAKNWT010330591.1:0-11784 GCA_932066315.1 Andricus coriarius | reverse complement strand
TATTGGACGAAATATCAATGCCGCGGGAAATAAAAAAATATTACTATAATAAAATTTCAAAGAAAATTAAAATGCAAATCTTTTCATTAATATATTATAAAATGAGAATTTGAAAACATCCTTTTAATACAACATATCATTGATTTTTATAGAATTTAATATGCAATAAACCCGTTTTCAGCAAAATTCTGGTTATCTAATTCTGTACTGCCACCCTTCATTTATGGTTAGATTAACTTTGCTTTATTCACCCCATTTCAGAGGCCAAATGACTATGGTGATTTGCATCTTTAATAAATTCATTGTCCATTTCCGTATTTTAGATTTTTGTTTGAAACTTATAGTTGCTTTCAAAAACTGCCAAACTTGTAAAAATGTATAAATGGCGAGTAATTGGACGAATAAGCCGGCTAAGAATTCCAATAATCAAAAAAAAAAGCGAACGTTTATGTTAATTAATTTTCTCATAATTGCGTAGAAAAAAGCAAAATATCATTTTTGTTTTGAATGCGAATTCCGGATCGAAATGATCTCTTTTTTTCTAGTGAAAATTTGATTTTCATTTTAACTTAAAATCAAACCAAATTTAACAATATTTTTGTAGAAGTTTCGACAATTTTGTAATATTTGCAAAAAAGCTTATGTATATGCTTTTTGTTTATGATTTTTTAAAATAAAGTTACACTTTTCATTTCATCGTATAGTATATACATACATACATATGGGGTAATCGGTAAAATGGTTGGCCACCTCATTTAAATAGCTGTTGAGGTTGGGAGTGTCTGCTTGATGCAATTTTTAAAATACTAACGACAGATTTACCTATAAATTTGAGACTGTACTAAAATTTTAATTAATAAAGATACACGGTAGTAGTATTCTAAACTCAAAATTATGTTTGCATATTGATAAATGGGTGGCCAATCATTGTAATCGTGAACAAGGGGGAAACATAATAATTTGCCACAATATCTGCAAAGCAAATTACTAACATCTCTGCAAAAATTAATTTAAAACTGTTTATGTTTTGTATAGACTATGTATATAATTGCTTGTCACTTTGTTTTAGGCATAATAAGTGGAAATTATATCAAAAACAGTTTTTGGTTCCAATCATTATACAAATTGGAAGCTCTCAAAATTAGTAAACTATAATCTAATCTGGCCAACGAGGTGCCCAATGACTATATTTCACCACATATAAATGGCTAATCATACGATGATTGACATATGCTAATAACAATTTATTTGTAGCCAATCATTGTGTTATTTGACATGAGTGTTAACTTCATCAAATATAAATTATGCATTACTTTTAACGCTTGACTTACTATGGTAATTTGAATCTTTATATAATTTCTTATCCATTTGTTTATTTTAGAATTTCTTTCCACGCTTATAGTGTTTTTTACAAATTGTGAAACTGGAAAAATTCTTTAAGTGGCCAGTCATTGTACCGATTACCCCATTTTGGATTTTTGCTATGAATTTCGTGCCTGATCTTAAAATTATGAAGTCTCGATTATAAAAAAATATGAGCAAACTATTTGAACCTATAGTCGACGAGAAGAAATATTTCTGTTGAGACTATTCGGGATTCCCAGGAATAACTCGGAAGTAACTTCCGCAATATTCTACTAGTTCAACCACATTATATTACCACGCCTGGTACAGTGGTGGCAGTAGTGTTAAACTCGGAATATTTGCGACGTCGTTTTGAACTTGCACTAGAACGCTGGCGCCTCTTATTAACACCGTTTGTTTCACGTCAGCGCCCAAATTCGCAACAGCGGTTTGTCTTATTGCAGAAAATATCATGCTTCCGAAGGCGTGATTCTCCCTCCAATAAGGAAATTCTAAATTGCAATATATATTTCATGCAAAAATAGCTTTAGTAGTAAATTAATGTAAAGATAAATTATTAAATGTAAGCAAATAAACCTGTATTACTCTAGTATAGTGTATTTTGAAATAGCTATCATACTGGTAGTAAATGTACATGTGAAAAGCACGCGCTCACTTGAATTGGGGTTTTATTGATTGACATTAAGAAAAATCATTTTAAAAAAAGAAGAAGATTTCTAATGGTATCAAAGGGAATTGAACTTATATTATTTATAAATAAAACCGTTTCTAACTAAATAATTGTAAATTAAAAAATTCTAAATCCGAAGCTTTCAAAATTGAAATATTTCAGATTGAATTTTAAAATATTGGACAATTTCATTAGAAAGGAGTTGAAATTTTATGATTTCTGATTAAAAATAATTCAAATTAAACCATTTTATTTTGAATTGAAGAACCTCCATATTGAATGATTTTAGATTAAAATTTGGCAAATAAGACAATTTCAAAATGTTTAAAATTTAGATTGTATTATTTTTCATTGAAAGCGTTCAAACCTAAATAATTCACAATTGAAAACCTTTTAATTTAAATAATTTTTATTTCGAATCGATTTGAAATTGAATGTTTCAAAGTCAAAGGTTCTGAAATTGTAAAATCTTACATGTATGTTACACACAAAAATTATTATTTAATATTCAAACTTATTCGAAAAATTTCTCTTAGATATAAAAATAAATTCACCGTCATTTTCAGCGTTAAAAATTAATTTAAAACTTAAAAATAAATTTATTACTAAGAATAGTAATATTAAAACTTTTTTATATTCAATTTATTTGTAAAAATTAAAACTTATGAAAGGGAGAAATAGAAATTATTCAATTACTGAGGTATCAATTTCAGGTAGTTTAATTTTGATCTATTTTTATCTTGAAAAACACAATTTTTAAATTTCTAATTTCAAATCGCTAATTTTAACAACTTAATTTACAATTGCTATTTCTTGTTGAAACTTTTAAAAATATTTTTCAATTTTCAATGAGTCATTTTGTTAGTCTTCAACTTAAAATCGGACAATTTAAAGATATTACATTAAAAATTTAAAAAAAGGATACAAAGCAAGATTTCTATATATGATTTCATTGTTTGAAAGCCTTTTAATTTAAGATTGTGTTTTTTCAAGTGAAATTTGAAATGTTTAATATTTTGCGCAATTTCTAAATACAAAACCAAAATTTCGGTATGAAAAAATAATTACAAATGTTTCTCATTGTGAAACTATTAAGTCTTTCAAATTTAATGTTATAAGATTTCCTCGAAATTAAAAAAAAAACAGACAATTTTGTAAGTTTGAAACTGGAAACAAACAATTTGGAATATTTAAATTGAATTTAAAACTGAATAAAATTGAATCCAAGAAATTTAGAATATTTAAATCCGCAATTATTAAATTAAAACCTAACTATTGTCATTCAATTTTTGAAATTAGGCTTTTGAAGCAAACAAATTTTCATTTTAAAGCCATAAAAATTAAACTGTTTTAGAATTGCGCACTTAAATCTATAATTTTAAATAGAAATTATAGAAATAATAAGGAAGATAAATATATTATTAATAATTATGATAGCATATAGTATGAAATTTTGATTTTGTAATTTTTGTTTAATATTCTAAAAACTTTGAAAATTACATACTTTTTGATTGAAAACGTTCAATATTAATGAACCCAAGCTTGAAGCGTTAAAATTAAACAATTCCAAACTTCATTTCGAAATTAAATCATTCTTAAATTAAGATCTTTAAACTAAGTTGTTATAAATAATTAAATTTAATATTTTATATCAATATTAACATTAATGAATAAACTGTCCCACTGGAATGAATGGACAAGTCGCGAGACAAAAAACAGGCGAAAAGCGAGCGGAAACATAGGAGTTTCAATTTGAACAAAATGAATTAATTAGAAGATTGTTATTATTAATATGCATATGTATCATTTATTAATTTAACATTTTTTCAACCCATAACAGATTTCAAATCATGGCACGAAATTGCAAATGCGCCTAAAATTGCAGGAATAAATAATCGGTTCGGAACAATAGCAAAACTCGTTAAAAACGTTGATGTTCTTTTAATTACACATTGTCCCATGTCAATCAATTAAATTCGAATTAGGAAACAATTGTTGGCACGGGTTTTAAGCCAAAGCAACAAGGGTCGACATTCATGATAAGCAGCAAGGCATTGCAGCATAATTTAATATTCCAACCCCACGTAAAAGCGTGAATAGCCTTCCTTCGGACGGATAAGAAAAAACAACGCCCTTATAAATATGAACTATAGCACAATTAACTCAATGGCAGGTGACGAAAAGGCGAACATTTTTTCTTCGCCGATAATTTTTGTAGTTTTATTTCACTATCGTACATTGCTAAATTCATTGAATACTTAAAAAATTAGAACTAGCAACAAATGTGATTGTTTAAATACAATGTGTAACTATTATTAGAGGGCTGCGCAGCCGCCGATCACCTTGCTTTAACGCCGCGCTAAAAAAGACTTAGCAAATTAGTGCGTATTCTGGAAGGATCATTTTCGAAATCCAAACTTGAAATAGTTTAAAATGAATTCAGAAATGCAAATAGATTAGTGCACTTACACAATATCCAAATTCAACTGAAGTGACTTCGGAATCTATACACGATATTCGAAGATCATTTTGGAAATACGAACTGAAAATAGTTTTAAAGAAACTCAAATCTGAATAGATTACACTTACACAATGTCCCAATTCAACTAAAGTGGCTTAGGAGCTTGGTCGGTGATTTGGGAAGCTAATGCTGGAAATCCAAACTGAAACTAGTTCCAAATTAACTAAGAAATCCAAATAGATTACACTTAAAAATTTTCCAATTTTAACTGACATGACTTAGGAACTTAGTGTGTAATCTTGAAAGATATGTTTGGAAATCCTAACTAAAACTTGTTCGAAATGAACTCAGAAACCTAAACATATTTAATTTACACAATGTCCAAATTCAACCGAAGTACCAGATCATTTTGGAAATCTGAACTCAAACGAGTTCAAAATGAAGTCAGGAATCTAAATAGATACAACTTACAAAATGTCCAAATACAGCCGAAGTGACTTAGGAACTTAATGTTTGATATGGGAAGATCGTTGTGGAAATCGAAACTGAAACTAGTTCCAAATGAACTGAAAAATCCAAATAGATTACACTTACATGATATCCAAATACAACTGAATTGATTAAGCAATTTAGTGCGCGATCTGGAAAGATCATTTTGGAAAGCCAAACAGGATCTGGTTAAAAATGAACTCAAAAATCTGAACAACTGAAGCTACACAATATACAAATTCAACGGAAATGACTTAGAAATTTAGTGCTCGATCTTGAAAGACCATTCTGGAAATTCGAACCGAAACGAGTTCGAAATGAACTCAGAAAGCTGAGCAGATTAAACTTAGACAATGTCCAAATTAAACCAAAGTGGCTCAAAAGCTTAGTGTGCGATATGGAAAGATCATTTTGAAAATTCAAACTGAGACTAGATTTTTAAAAACTCAGATTCTGAACAAATTACACTTAAAAAATGTCCAAATTCAACCGAAGTGACGTAGGAACTTAGTGCGTGATCTAGAAAGATCATTCTGGAAATCGGAACTAAAAATGGTTCAAATTGAACCTGAAAATCTGAATAGATTATATAATGTTGAAATTGAATCGAATCCGAACTGGAACTAGTTCACAATGAAATCGGAAACCCCAATAGATATAATTATACTATTATACGATTATTATATTATGCTATTATAATTATATTATACATGGGCCAGATCTGTAACCAGACTGCAAGGATATTTTTCCAGGCCGTTTTAAAATTTTTAGTTATTTAATTTCACTATAAATGGAATTATTCACCTGGCCATCATATGAAACGTTACTTATTATTTGAATATTTGGGGCTCAACGTGAATGAACCTTTTTTTCTGAGTATGGGTATTGTGCTAAATTTTTTATAATTGTAGGTATATATAATCCGCTTTTAAGTATCAGTTGGTTTAATACCTAACTTAAGCCATCGTTAAAAATATATAGTAAACTGGAAAAGTTTTATAAAAAGTTAAAAAGAAATCTTTAGTGGTAGCTTCAAGTTTCTGACGCTACGCGTGATTACTGCAGAGGTGCATTTTACGTTAAAAAGAAGTGCCTGCTTTACAACTTTTCTCGTAGTACTATGCGACAACAAATTGCAGAAAATAAAAACTCGATAAAATGAGTAATAAAAGTAGGCTTGAGAACTGTACCATTGTTTACAGAGGTAAAATGGCATCCGCGCGAATGTATGCAGTATCTCTTAAGAAACTCTATTTTAAAGAACAATACTAAACTACTGTTTTGCAGCTTTATAATTAAAATGTATCGCTTTCTTATATAAATATAAAATGTTTATGTGTTTTAAAGTCTGCAGCTTTAGTTGATAAGACATTTGGAAAATGTACGAGTGTTATATAGATGTATAGTATGAAAAACATAGGAAATTGTTAATTTTGAGAGGCTTAAACTTCAATTGTTGCGCTTATTAATGATCATTTCTTAAATACTCCAATTAAAAAGGTCCTTAAAAGTGCTTCGAATTCGGTTGAGTTTTGAGCTGCAGCATTTTTGAGACACGAACAAAAATTAAGGCGCGATTAAAACTTTCATTGTTCAAAATTAAATGCAACAAATTTCACACCAATGGTCATCGGTGAACACTGTACACCTTCGAATTATTATTTACCTTATACAGAAGTCAATTGAAAGAAAAATTTTTGCTGAACCGAAGTTTAGAAAAATATAATGTTGTAACAATTTTACGTATTTTTTAACTGCATTGTGCAATTTTCAAAGCTTGTTTATAAATATTAAATAATTTTGTTACGAACTTTCCAATAAAAATATCCAAAACTGTACTTTTAAATTTGAAATTATATAACCTTGAATGATTGAATTGTATATTAATAATTATCGAAGATCCAAATTTAAAAACGCAGGTTGTTAGCGCCTGAAAAACACCAGTAGCTTAGCGAAAAGGCGCAGTGCGCGGGTACTCGCTCAAGTCTATTTCGCAATATTATCCATTCCAATTGGCTACTGTTTAGACGGCCCTAATGGTTTACGTTTCGATACTCCCGATTTAGCAACAAGGCTACTTCCAGGCAACCCCCGACACTGTGGCTAAACCGACAGTCAGTTGCAATTACATTTTCTATTGAAGCTTAAACTACACTGCTTAATTTTTTTTTAAATTGTTACTTTTATTGGCTGAGTGATTATTTGATTTCTACATCTAGAGATTGATGTGACAATCGAAAGCTTCCTCAGGCTATTAACAGACTAGATATAAATATGCAAACGTATTGATAGGGTTTATTCAAAGGTGGCGTTCTATATATATTTCGAATGGAATTTAAAAAAAAGTATTTATGAATAGTTTTATTGAATACAAAAGCTTTGTAAGAAGAAAAAATAAAAATTGTGCATTCAAGAGAATCTAGAAGTTGACTTTCAAAGAGGAAATTTCATCCTTTATCGATAGCTTACAACAACTTTTGAATGTCCTTTTTTATAGGCAGATCATCCTTATATAAGACTTATTTGAAACTTTATTTTATTTTTAACCTAAACAATTCCAGTACTAATTCTAAGCATTAAAAAAACATTTGCTTGACACTATATCAAAGCTAAGATTTGCTCAATTCAAATAAGATTTGTTTTAATTAAATAATGGTGTGCTTGAATCTCATAAGCTTTATTTGAATCAAACAAATCTTTGTTTCAGCCAATCAAATATTCGTTTGAGCCTATATGAAAGAAAGAATTTGTTTGATTCAAACATTTATTAAGTTATGTTAGGGTGCCCATTAGAAAGTTGATTTTTTTAATATTAGATACATTTAATATAAACTTTTAGGTCAGTGGTATATTTTGAAAATGTATATTATATATATATGCATAAGTTTATCAATTTCATTAAGCTTACTGACGACTTTTCTAAATAAACAAAAAATAGTTTAGTACAAATCGTACCCAAACTAGATGATCAGCCAATGATAATTATTTGTACATTTCACACTCGAAAAACAGAAAAGTCCTACTCATTAGATGATACCATGGATCGAAAGTAAAAAAAATTAAGATTTCTAATCCTTTTCGATCCAATCATGCAAGACCTATACAGTACATATATACCGCGGGAAATTAAAAATGCAACAAAATGGAGATTGCTCAGATTTTACTCGGGTATATTATTTAACCAAGTGAAAGATTGTATTCATTCTTAAAATTAAAAATAGGGTTCATTTTGCATTAAAATGTCAGAAATCGCAAAAATTTCAAGTTATATTTGATTGTGAAACATTATCCGATAATGCGACTTGCATAAAGTTCGGGTTTCTTTTCATTACATCTTTAGTCACTCAGGTAGTTTAAAAATTGTGAAAATTTCCGAATATTTCTCTGATAACAGCTTACCACGATTATCCAGGAAACATTAGTCAGTTCATCGCAGCAAGAAGAGCACAAGAGATCAGTCCCTGCTACTAAACTGTGGACGAAGTACTCGCAGTTTCATTACACGAGGGCAATATCCATCAGACCGGCCGCAGTACTTCCTAGGAGAATATACTACTTTGCAGCTCGTGGTTAAATACATCCAAGTAAATATCTGGCCGAAGTAACAGAGCCTACATATAAGTATATATAGATATATAACATGTTGCTCTTTACTTTTATAGAGACACCTTATTCTTTGCCATAGGACTCGCAAAAACAGAATGGCTGTCTGAATGCGACGCATAGTCGTAAACAGTCCATGTGCGGTCCATTAATAGGGGTTGGGAAAAAGTAACTATCATTGCGACGATTCTAATAGGGATTGTAGTGGAGCTAATAATAGAGAAAATCGATATTAAGCGCTTAGAGCCACTTACTCGACGTCGCAAGCGTGTCTGCTTGGCAGCCACGAAAACCTTTTAAACTTGATGCAGACATACTAAGAAGACGTTCAATTATGCAACATTATCTGTGAAATGAGAAATTTTGATTGGCTTTCTCATCAATAGAAGATGGAAGTAAAGGTAGGAGAGTGGAAAAAGAGAGATGAGCAGAGGAAGTTGTCAATTTATAATATTTATATGTACTGCATTTGGTCGGAACAATTTGAATTGACAATGTGTTTGACATTTCATATTTAGGCGGATGATTGAGAGGTTTATGAGTGGGCTGGTCTAGTTGAAGGGCTGCCATCAATCTCTGATCTTTGTCAAAAAAATATTTTTGGACGAGTATTGTCCATCATGGTCTTGATTTACGGATAAAAGTAGGGATATTATTTATTTTTTATTATAATTTGATTGCACTACATATCATATATTCAAGTGTTTATAAAAAATACATGCATAACCGTGAATATCAAGCATAAGGGTCGTTCTCAGTAAGATGAGAATTGTGAAAAAATACCATTTGTTTTTTAAGATTCGAAAGTTTTTTGGCTTAATTTGATTTTATTTGAAAAAATATCCTCTCAACGAAATGGTTCGGCTCGCACAAAACTCGTAAAAACTAAATCATAATTTTTAAAATTGCGGTGTATCTTTCATGAAAGATTACGTTTGATGAACCGTTATATTTGATGAACCATTATGCTTGATACATATTTTGTGAAAAATTATGTTTGATGAAACATTATATTTGATGAAACATTATGTTCGGTGAAAAACTTTGTTAGGTGAAGCATTATGTTGATGAATAATTCTATTTGATCCAGATTATAACCGGACTTCAGCAAAAAATTGGAGAAAATAAAGTGTTGGTTTTTTGTACTATATACTTTCCTACATTTTAAAATAAGTCGCCAGTATTTTTTAATTTTGAATTATTATCAAAGTGTTTACAAAATCTTGAGAAAAAAGTAAAAACAATCAGGACCTGGTTAGAAAAGTTAAATATTATCTGAGTTAGATCGAAACTATCGATGTTTAAAGTTTTGCAAAATATTAATATTATAGCCTAACCTAAGAAAATTGAACTTTTGCTTCCTTCCCGAAATTCTAATTTTCTTAAACATTCGTTGTTGGTCTTAGGAAGTTATAAATCATCCAGAAGTGCGTTAAAAGTAGGTAAATCCAAAGAAGCACTTTTACAAAGAAAAAATTACATTTCGGAACCGGTCGAGCGATCATCCTGATTCTACTATGGAGAAACATTGTTCAAAATAATTTAGAATCATTCTTGAATATTCAAAAAAAATTCTGCAATATTCTCAGCATTTTCTGCAACATTCAGGAAATAATTGCGGGAAATTGTAAGAATCGTTTCTGGAATATTCCAAAAAAATGTGAATGATTTGGGAATGTTCCAAAAGATTCTGAACAAGTTACACACAATCAATATAATTAAAAAAATTTAAATATTGCTTGAAACATTCTAGAATATTTTGGAAGATTCCAGAAAATTTCAGGATTCTGTTAGGTGTAGAACATTACGAAATGCTGCAAAGCTTTATGAAGATTAAAAAATTATAAACAATCACCTACTGCAAAAAATCAAAATCTTTACGCAAAATACATACTTTAATCGTTTTAGCACAAGTTTTGGATCCATAAGGTATATATTAGAAGAGAAGAGGATTGAAAATTTAAGTCTGCAATTCAAATTGGACTATGACCGAAACACTTCAACCGCTAAATTGAAATTGGCTTTTACCTTCCCAAGCGGTATCAAATTTCAAAGTTTCATCAAAATCGATTACGATATAATATAACCCAAAACTTCACTAACACTAAGAGCATTTGCGTAATTGTATTAAACTGAAAATCCCTTTCAAATCCTTTTAACAATGGAAATGATGCAACAGTTAAACAATAGTACTCTCAAAATCTCAACTAATGAAATCTGGGTCACCAACTTTCTTTGGAATAAAACTTTAATCAAAATTTGAATACTACTAAAATAAATGATAAAATTCAACTAATTGTCGGTAGAAGTTTCGACTAAAGCAAATAAAAAATATAGAAGAAATTTTAGAATTGAGCTCAACTATTCTAGATTTTATATGAAAGATTATTCACAATGTATGTTTTACCGTTTCAAAGAGATCCGTGATTTTTAAGAAGAATATTAAAAAGTCTCGCGTATTGAAGTAACTAATTAATTATCGTCAAGCCATCTTATATTTGGTGCAGTTGGAGAAGAAAAACTTGGTCAAGGTTTAAATCGATAAAAAGTTGACCCAAGTAAGTGGGATATTCTGAGGTGATTATAAGTTCCTGTGTGGCCTTGAGATATTTATTTTTATATCCTATTTTTAAATATTGGTTTGGTATCTTCAATCCCTTGAGTAACATAAAAGAGATAAAATTACTTGATTTTAGCAAAAAGAGTAGAAAAGTGAGGACGAAAACAATTTTTCGACTGGTTAAGTTAATTATCGACAATATAATGAAAATTCGTTACTGATTTTACCTTGCTTTTTCACACAAGGAGATAAAAACTGATTTGTTCAAGGAAGGTCGCAGCCTAAAAGCTAATAAACCCTATTTACAAACAGGACGCTTTCTCTTTAAAATACTAAATAAACAAAGGAATCTACTAATCTTTCAAAAACAATGTTATTTTGATAGAAATAATTTCCATTTTTGACATAGGGTGGCCACAAAACTTCATTTTCAAAATTCTAAGTCTTTTCCCTGATTTTTCTAGACCAATTTTTAATTTTTCCTGAAAATTAATATTCAAAGACCAGAATTTTTATCTTTTTCTATTTTTAACGTAGAATCTTCTATAACTGGAATAAAACAATTTGAAATTTCAATTTACTTATTTCAGCCAAAAAAGATCACTTTTCTACCATGAAGATGAATATCCTATCAAA
>CAKNWT010330590.1:4874-21948 GCA_932066315.1 Andricus coriarius | reverse complement strand
ATAATTTGAGATGTAGTCACTCTCTCTTAAATTAAAGACACCAAGCCTGTCCTTCTGAGGTATTTACATTTGATAAGAGTCAGTTTGAACGAAACAAATTTAGTTACAAGTTTAATTAAAATTGACGTCACTATTTATATAATCTTTTACATTTTAGTAAAAATTGTGTTTTACATGAAAAATGTATATAGACCGTACTATAACAACTAAATGAAAGCGTTGAAAAACGAATATAAATTTTACAAAATATGTTAAAAGAATTGAGGCGATGTATTTCATCCTTTCATATTTTTTATCTAATTCTTTGAAAATTGTTCATAGAAAAAGGAGTGGAGTAGAAATGATTATTAAGTGCAAAGAAAATTGAGGCGGGCTTTTTTATGAATCGAGCAACTCGTCACCTAAACATTGTTTAATGCTGGCGACTTGCAGCGAATTTCATAGTCTTAATAGTTCCTATAAATATTGACCAACCTGGGGCTAACCAGAGGCCTAGTGTCTCTAGTGGAGGTGAAAGAGAGTTCACTTTGGCAAAAGCATCGTTCTCTAACTTCGATTTTCTATCGACTTTTGAACCCACACTGCTATAATTCTGCTGAAAATTGAACTGGTATTCCATGTATGATAATGACACCGGTTCCTAGTAGAACCGCGGTGAATCCAATCTATGGTCACGTATCGCGACTGGTTGCGGTTTGGGTTCCTTTGGAATCGAAGGGACGCGTCCTCAGGTTGCGGCTAGGAGCTCCCTTTACCAAGGGTTTCTGCTAAATATGGTGACAATAATCGATAAGAATTCGCGGACAATTGTCCAGGATTGGTCCCGAAGTAATAGACCCCACACGGAGGCGCAACAACCGTGACTCTGGAATACCGGGCCACCTCTGAAGGTGGTCCCTAGCTGCTTGTGGAAATAACAATGATAACACTAAACATAGTTGTTGTAAGTTCGGTTCAAAACAATCGAACGTGGAGGGTTCCCGACAATTGGTCGGACAACAATGTCGACTACCCCAAAGTTGAGGAGCCAATCAAAACAGAGTCAGTGCGTTGTACCGGCAAAATCTTAATGCTTTTGAGTGGACGGATCTACTCACGGACGACCTGCTGGAGTGCTACGATACCAGTATGGCCCCTAAATGAGACGCTTACATGAAGTGACTGCATGCTCTATGGTGCGAGAAAACCCTAGAGCCCTCGCACTTTTCGCAGTAACACCTGCGAAACCGTGCCGTGGACTTCGGGAAAAGGGGTCATGTGGGCGGAACGCTTACTCAACCACAGCCAGAACAAGCCAGCAACAGAGAAAGAGAGGCGACACTGAGACCAACCATGGGCAGGCATCCAATATAGAAAGAGCGATGTAATAGGGCCAGAAGAAACATCAACATCCATGTTACTTTCAAGCTCAAAAATTCAGTGCCAATCACCAAGTCAAAGCTGCTGACCATCAGACAGTATATTGTTGAGAGAATACGGATACTATCTGGCGCTAGGAGAAGTTTGGAGCGGAGAGAGAGGTGAATCAAGGAAACTGAACATTTTTTTTCTGCCCCAGTATGACTCTTCCAGGACCCTCCAGTTACTTTTGACCACCCGCCCAAACCAGAGAAGGTCGAAGAATTTTTGTAAGAAGTCTACGAAGTCCAGCATCCACTGAATAAAGACACAGAGTTGTAAACACAGGGATTGAAAAAAGTATTAAAAGGCATGAATAACCATTCCACTCCAGGACCAGATGGTGTCAAGACATTCTGGTGGAAGAAGTTTTCTTCAACCCATCAGCATCTCGCCCACATTTTCACCCCGTATATAAAGTCGGTGGGAGCCTATTCCGGAGTGGTTGGTGGAAGGACGCAAAGTGCTCCTGCTGAAAATGGGCAACTTGTCTGCCCCTCAGAATAACAGACTAATAACTTGTCTGAATACGCTGTGTAAGATCTTCACAGCCATCCTACATGATATGATTGTTCGGACAGTGTGACCTGTGTGGCGTGATATGTCAGAAAACGCGGCTCCAAAAAAGGCGTATCAGGAAGTCGGGAGAACCTGCTCATCGATAGAGGTGTCTGCAAAGGCGCAGCATTATATCAGCACATCCGACATAGTGGGCTGTAAAGATCTTAATTCTTAGCGAAACTACAGAATATTAAAAACATTAATATTAATGTTTGAGTGATACAACAATATCTTTAGGAATTTCTGTGATAGTGATTGATAATCAAAGGTAGAAAAGGATGCCTTTATTTCAAGACAGCTTCTGTTTCTCTGTGTAATTTCTAAAATATTAGATCAATAACATTAAAGGATGAAATCCATCTTTCCAATTTTTTGAACACATTTTGTATAATTTGTTTTAGTTTTTTGAAGCTCCCTAAAACGTATAGTGAATTACATAAATGTTGACATCGGTTTTCATAAAATTCGTCACTGATTATTTTTATCTTCAGCGACTCTTATCAAACGTAAATATCTTATAAGGACAAGCTTGCCGATTTTTATCCAAGAATTTTAATTTTAATTATTATATTATTTAATTTTTATTCCAAGAATCTAGTAGATATCCCGATAACCACAGTAATATTAAAAAAATCCAAGAAACCACCCCTAGTATATTTAAAGAACCCCATCTCAGCTGCATTGAGCTGAACGCGCGAAAAATTCAAATTAAAAATAATCAAACAAGCCAGGTTCGCAAGACTCTAGAAGATCTAATAGCTGTTTTGCGTGATGACCATTGATATTTGGTTTGTTAAAAGCGCTAGGGGTGGTGGTTTGAGTGTTTTCGAATATTTCTATACGCTTCGGATCATACATTTCATTGCCTGCCATTTATGCTAAAAGGAATACTCAAGAGTAATTATTACGATTAATCCTGATGGAATGGAAATTCCAGCTGGTACTGCAGTTGAAATTTATTGTTAAAGGTTTAAGGTTCAATTGAAAATAGAAGTGCGTACCCGGATAGCACAAAAGTTTCCCTGAACATTCCTGGAACATTCCAATTTAAGGTTCGGAGAATACCGGAAAAAGTCCCAGGAAAATTTCCGAAAGTAGGTGAACGTCCGCATATCTAGGAAGCTTCACAAGGAAGGTTCCGGGAATGCTAGTAAGGAATTTAATTCATTAATTTAATTAACTTTATATAACGCGAATATTTTCAACTAACATTCCCAGAACCTTCCTTGATACACCAACCTACTGCCAGGAACCTTCGCGGAATGTTCGTAAAAAATTTTCGCATTATATAAAACTAATTATTATAATGCGAAATTTTGTTACCTACATTCTCGGAAACATCAATGGGTTCCTCTCTTGATACGCGGACATTTACCTACTTTCAGGAACCTTGAAACATTTTTTACGAACATTCCCGGAACCCTCCTGAAAACGCGGGAATTTACCTACTACCGGGAACCTGCCTGGAACGTTTTTGGGAATTCTCCGAAGCTTTTATTGGAATGTTCCAGGAATTTCCAGGGAAACTTTTGTGCTATGCGAGTATTTGGATAATATATAGAAGTGTTTATAAGTGTTTTATACCAGTGTTTCCCTAGGAGAATTATGGCCGCAGACGTTTATACCCCGATAAAAAGCAGCATTGATTACCTTCCTTTTTGTTTGCAGCTTTATTCTCATTACGTTTTCCCAAAAAACAGTTTTTCTGAAAAGGAATTCGGAACACAAAACGACTTTTGGTCTTTAGTTCTGATGAATAATTTCTTGAACCCAAACCTTGACAATCTACTTCTCCATTTTCAATTTCGTCATATTCGTTATCTTCGTCATCATTTCTTACGGTATCTATGCCTTCATGAATTAGATCTTCCCTTTTAGCAGTATGTGCGTGATATTTATGATTACTGTTTTCTTTATTTGCTAGTTTTACCCTAACTCTAAAAAGATTGCGAAAAATACGATTTATTAAAGATATTTTAAAATCTCAAGGTCGTTTAGGCAGGGTACGAAAATCTTTAGTGGCATGACGGCTGGATAGATATAAATTCACTTAATCTGGATTGCGGATAGAAGGTCCCTGCACCAATGGTTACTGCTGAATATAATTACAATTTAAATAAGCAGTCGCGTAAGCAACCGAGCCAAGGCTGCATGGTACCAGGGAGTGATCTCTCAACCAGTACCTCTAGGATACCGAACGATCTCCAAAAGAATATGAAATTATACTCGCATGTGTGTCTCCGCCACGTCGGGCGAACCCTTTTCCTAGCTGTTCGTGGGAAAAGCAATGATAATACCTAACCTAGTTGTATGCTCTGTGGTGCGAGAAACACTCAAAGATCTCGCATTTTTCGCACAAACTGTTGCAAAACCGTCCTGAGCACCTTCTTCAAAGGGCTCATATACGTGTAGCGTCAACTCTATCATAGCCAGAACAACCCAGCAGCGCAGCGGAGAAAGAAAGGAGAAACCAAAACCAACCGCAAGCAGGCATCCAGTAGATGAAGAGCTATTCTCTAGGATCTGGAGAAATGTCAGCATTCAGAGTTCTCTCAAGCCGGAAGATCTACCTTAAGTAGATGACGCGCCTCATGGAAATTTTTTCAAGCAGTCCGACCTCCAGGACATCACTTGTGGTGTGTCTGATGAGCGAGAACTTTAATGCATGCAACAAGTTATTTATTTCAATCTAAACTGTTATTTCAGCCACCGGGATATCCAGAAGTCCTTTGACGACAAAATGTTTTTATCAGAGCAACCTCGGAGTATATGTGAAGTATAACATCTTTTCGTATTTCAGTTTATCCTGAAGAGGAAGGTAGTCCACCAGTGCTGAATAGTGGATTGTCAGATTTGTCGGACGATAGCTAACTCTCGCTTCTTTAGAGACAGTTGTGTCAGCTTTGAGTCAAATTCCTACCCAGGTTTGAGAGGTCTTTAGTTCTCTGTTTTTTGTTATGCGGCGATTTAGGAAAAGCCCCAGCCATCTCGCCCAAGTTGTGTTTCCAAGATGTTTATCATGAACAGACAGTGCGCCGCACGTCTCATGCCTGAGTACAACGAGTCGCGAGCCACACTTCTTCGTCTCTTGCACAATTTAAATAAACACTACAATCCTTTTTTCTGAATTAGTTCGTCACCCCGAGGACGCCCGGTTTAACGTCAAACTTATTCGACGCAATGATATTTTATTCGTCACTGCGAGGACGTCAGTGTCTCGTCTTAAGTTCCTGTGTCAATGTCATGTCTGTCTGTGTCCAGAATAAACGAAGAATGATCTGTCAGTGAATTTCGTGGCGCGAGCCCACCTCTACTTATGCCATATCAGTCAGCTGGCACGCGCCAGCCAGATAGGGCGTGGTGGGATGCGTCCAACGATTGGTCGCTGCGTTCAAACGAGCCAGCCTATCCACTTGAGGTCTGTGATAAAACTACTTGAAGCCTGAACAGGAAGTGATTAGTGGGAAAGCTATGGGTTTAAGAATTTTAATTAGTTTGGGATTCCGATTTCGCGAATCGTTGATCAAAGACTAAAGTTTCATTGTGTAAATTAAATCGAGTTGCGAACCTTTTAGTCAAAATAACCCATTTAGAGGCGCCTTGTCGACGGAAGCGGACTTGTTAGATTCATAAATCGTCAACGGGTGACTTGCGGGGGAGGTGCGCATGAAGCAGGAATTTCACTAGAAAAAAGGGATTAGAGAAAGTGGATGCTGGGCCACTGTACTGGACCCATCGATCTCAGGTCAACTATTTGGGAGAAGTCAAAAAAGATCCTTCCTTCGTTCGCGACCGGTTCTAACTTTATTTGCTCATCTAAATTAAAGCTTTAAATTTAAAATCATTTCAAATTGAAGGATCTGACCATGTTCAATTAAAATTGCAATTGAACAATGGAATTAGCATACTTTTATTAAATTACGCCACAGGGGAGTTGAGGTTCCCAACGCCTTCAAACGCCTTCAGTAGGATTCCGGCACTGGTTTAATCAGTGAGGTTCACTGGTTTCTCAGTACCAGTACTCATCTGCTCGTACGTATTGTCGTCTGTCGGCTGTTTAGGTATGACTGCTTAATAATTTAATTCTTTAATTTACCTTCATTCTTTCTTTATTTTGGGAATAAACACCAATTATTTATGAAAATGATTACATTTTTGTTGTTACATTCTCATCTCAATAACAAGGTGTAGATGTTATGTCCAGGATTCTTCTTTATACGCGAATTACTTTAAAATTATTTTTGATTGAAATATTTTTGCCTATTGGACATTCTGCGATTTCTTCTGAAGTCAATTCTTTAACCACACCGCTGTGCATGTTTATTTTCGCCCGTTTTCCAAACTCAGTAACAGGTATATACATTCCACATAAACTTGTTTGTCTCTTCACTGATTTTTCCAATATTGCACAAACGTCACCATTGGAAGTTGATAATACAAGTTGTTCTTCGGTTGGCACGGGCTTAAGAGTATTGTACTTATCTTTCAATTTAATTGGGTTATCAGGAGGAAAAATGTATCGTCGAAGTTCGAACATCCTATTCGGATTTTTGTCGGGAATGAGTCTAATAAATTCAAGTTCTTCAAATCTAAACCCAAGTATGCGACGAAAAGTTTTCCTGAGAGGAGACCTGGACCTGGCACGAAGTCGTGGTTCGGCAGGTGGTGGAGACCCAGCAGAAGAATGAGGTCTGTCGGAAGGAAGAAATCTTTGAGGAGAAAGCCTGTCCGGAGAAGGAACGGAAGGTGCGCAACTCGAAGCGCCAGGAATAGGCTCGCCATTGGGCAAACAGTCGAACTGTAAACTTAATTCTGCAACAAAAAACAGAGGCTGGTTTATTATAAGTTGAAAATGCGGTTGTAATCAGGTGCCGTATTCTATAACTGCCTACACCAGATTTCGACGAATAGCCTACGTCGCATGTGTCTTCACCCTAAAAACCGTATCATTCACGGGTTTTCCAGTCACCCATAATTGCGTGAAGTTAAAAGAGAAAACCCAAAATGGTGACTAATCAATGCAGTTAGAAGTGGGGTACGAATTTGCTACCCTTATCGATTTTTTAGGATTCGCATGGAATCTGTGCCATATATAAACTCTTCCGAAATTATCAAGTTCAGTTTTTGTTTGTCGATTATCCGCCAAAGGCTCTGTCCGTCGTTTTCTTGTCTGTCGGTCAGTTTTCTGTCTCCATTTCGGCTGTGAATCCTGGTATCTGTTAATCCTTGTGTCTGTTATCCCTTATCCACTAACCATTTCCTGTCAAATATCGAGGCAAGATCCTTGTCCCAATCGGATCGCTGCAAGACGTCAGGCAAAATGGAATAAATTGATGAACCCTCTACGATTACGCTGAGGACCCTCCAACGCTGTCTGGAGGAATCTCGTCATCACAACATTCTTCTGGAGGAAATCATCAGGTTAATCATCTTCCAAAATTACCCGCCTGTTGAATCCCTGACGAATCGTTTTCTCTCTCTGCAAGGATCTTTGAAAGCTAGCTTGAAATTCCACAAACAAATAGTGGAAATTATTCTGGCTTTTAAGCACGAGGCACAATAATTATTGTTTGGCTGTCTTCCATGGAATATACTCAATGAAAAGGGACTCTGACCGATCTTTACATATTTCACAATATAATTAATCCATGCCATAAACTACATAAATAATTAATTACATCTGATTTCCGTAAAGCTTACAAAAAATGTTCTTAAAATGATAGATGTATTATATTATCATATTCACCAATCGAATTGAGAATCGCAGCCCAATATAAGATCAAAGTACAGGCAATCTTCATATTTTATTATTAAAGGAAAAACGGATTGATTTGTTAATAAATACTTTCATTAACAATATAACTAACTAATATTCGACTGCTTCAGTAGTTTATCTAATCTATACTACAGTAGTTAGCTCTGAAATAAAAGGCGGTCAGTTTGTTCTTCTGAAATATTTACACTTGATAACAAATTCTGTGAAACTGATGTCTACTTTAATGGTTTACCTTATCTATGAATCTCAACTATTAATTCTTTTAAATTATTACGTTAAAAAATAAGCGTACGCGACCATTCCAGGCTTCGCAGAAATTTCCATTCCTCGGCTAAAATTTGTTTATGATTGAAGGCAAGATTTCGAAACGGTGACTTCATTCGAACAATCTTAGACTTTAAAGCTACATATTTTTTAATCGTCTAATACAATAACTCAAATATAGGCGGATTAAACTTTATCTAAACTTTGAAACGGTTGCTATTTGAAGTTCGTAGAATTAGTTTCCGCTCAGCTATTTAAAGAAAATTTGTTTACAGGTTGCTTTACATAATATCAATCACATTACAGGAATTTACGAAATTTCAATGCATTTAAAAATATGTCATAGTGTGTCACGGCTTTCAAGAGATTTAAAGGCGTAACACGTTCACCGTAAACTTAGCTTATTTTGATGCTTGAAAACAAATTTTGTCTTTCAGATATAATACTCATTTTAATAATAAGTTCAAGAGAGAAGTTAATAATTCAGATATCATGAAATTTCAATCTATATATTGCTGTAGGGATGAAAATATTGATTAGAGTCTTGGGAAGGTAAATGATTAAGTATATACCAAATTTCTTTTGGCTTTTTTTAGTTGAAGACAGCTAACATGGATTGTATCTCTTAGATTAAAGGATCAATGTAATCCATTATAATTTTTTTGGAAAGTCTTGATATGGAAAACGTATAATGTATCTACTATGATGGCTAGATTTTCAGTGGATTGGTTTAAAAACACCTTATTCCAACGATTTGTAACTTTAGTTATGAAGCTAAAATATTTACTTTGCCAAATAATGATTATGATAACAAATTCGAGCACGTGGCGAATCTGATATTTTTATCTTCGCAGAAATTTCCATTACGCGGGTAAATTTTTGTTATTACAACTGCTGTCAAGATTCATGTAATCTTTTACGTTTTAGGAAAAATTGGTCCTTTTACATGGGAAATTTGGATAGTTTATACCGTAACGGCCAATTTAAAGCCTTGAAAAAGTAATATAAATTTTACAAACTATTTTGGAAGAATTGGAAAGATGCATTTCATCCTTTGATATTTTTGATCTAATTTTTTAGAAATCACACAGAGGAAAAGAAGTTACCTTGAAACAAAAGCTCTCGCTTCCCAGATTGGGGAGTGAAAACCTTTACAGCTTCTTCGGTTTGAGTCTCCGTCTGGCTCATGTACTTCTTCTTTTGTGTCTTTTCCCTAGCCTTCTTCATTTTTATAGCGGCGGATGCGCCAACTCCTCGCCGAACAAAATATAGTGGTATTTGGCACAGACATCTGTGCTAGATACTTTGTCCACCACCTCCCTTGCTTCTTTTACTCCTTCCCGGACTGACAGCCACATGTTCCTCTTCTCTATGCAGGAGAGTTCCATCTCTAGGATTATTCTTCTCAATTTTTTGATAAGCCCACTTTGCTCATCCATGTTTCGCTCCGCAATCGTGATGTCCCCCGCCTGACCACTGTCTTTTCGCTCATATCGAGCTCCTGATTCACGTCCAAAGGACCTCCCAACTCTTTTCAGACGCTCCTATCCAAGTACGATTGGTTCCCCCCAAAATACACGGAACCGGCACCGGCCACCGGGCCTTGCACCCGATCAGAACCGACGGGGAGATTTCTACTCCCTTGGAGTATTGTGTGTTTGTCGTACCCACTCATGACTGGTTCCTTGTTCGGGGTTCCTTCCCCTAGCTGGTTTTTTGTCAACCCCAGTTATTAATTTCCCCGGTACCATCCATGTCAGGGAGGCGTTCCTCTATCCGAAATTTTGAGATGTAAGTATAATGCGTAAAGGAAATACAAATTTTAATGTACATCGGTATAGAATTTGATTAAATATTTTTAAAATACGCATATTTGAGAAATAAATAATATGTCGATTTTTCAGAAATATTTATTTGGAAAAGTTTCATGGACAAGCAAATACAGCAATATACATGAAATTTATACAGATCATTTGTCATTTCCGGTTTTCAGGCCACAGAAGTCTCACTTTAAAGATTTTTGAAATCGAATCTAAGGTGTAAAGTATTGTGGTTTATACACGAAACACGTTAAAACTCTTTGCGATTGGGTTTTGGTTGCCTATTGGACAATCCGCGATTTCTGCTAGGGTCAATCTTTGAACAGCACCGCTGTCCATATTAATTTTGGCTCGTTGCCCGCCCGGAGTATCAGGTAAATATATTCCACGAAAAATCTTCTGTTTGCTAAATTTTTCGAATATCGCAAAGACATCACCAGTGGGCGTTGATAATACAATTTGTTCTTGGATCGGCATTGGATTAAAGACATGATTTTTGGTTCTCAATCGAATTGGTTTATCGGGAGGAAAAGTGTATCTTCGAAGTTCAAATATCCGGGTCGGATCGTTGTAGGGAACCAATCGAACAAATTTAAGTTCTTCAGGTTTAAATCCAAGTATCAATGTAGATGGATTCCTGGCAGGAGGACACCTGGACCTGTCATGAAGAGGCTCAGCAGTTGATGAAGACCTGACAGAAGAATGAGGTATTGCAGGAGGAAGAGTTCTTTCTGCAGATTGTCTATCAGAATTAGAAGAAGGTGTTGAAGAAGAAGAAGGAGAAGAAGAAGAAGGTCCGGAACGAGGAACACCAGGTATAGGCGCGCCATTAGGCAAACAATCAAACTGTAAACTTTGTTCTGCAACAAGAAACAGAGGATTACGTTTTTCTTAAAGTACACTATCGTATGTGGGTAAATAATGAGTTGCGATTGTAGTTGTAATTGTCACTGTAGTTTTGGTAAACTCTCTTCCCCACTTCCGTTAAATACTTAGTTTACCCTTGTCTCCGTATTAGAAAAACAATTTTCAAGATATCTTTTGTCACGCAGTAAAATTTACCGGAAACGGTTCGTACACCCTTGACAGTTACATACATCCGCTTCAAGTCAGGTCCAAGGACACGCATAAATATTACGTGATTCCTGAATAGTCCCACAGGACTAAATGATGAAGGAAATGATAAAATCCTTTTCCAACAATTAGAGCAAAATTTTTGATATCGTTAGTGTACCGCTTGGACAATTAATGAAAGCCCTACTGCTTAATCTTTCAATAATCAGAAGAAAAAAAAATACTGAACATTAATATATATAATACTTATTTAATTTTAAATAAATTTGTTTTATTATAATTGTTTTAGTGGAACTTTTATTGTTATACTCACCAATAAAATCGAGGATAACCGCCAAGGATAAGACGAAAGTCCGGGCAATCCTCATAGTTTCTAATTAGATGAGAAACCGATTGATGTATTAATGTAGATTTTAAATTAAAACGTATCCAATGAATATTCTACTGATTCACTAGCTTATATAATTTACGCTTTGGTCGTTATCTTTTAAATTACAGGCGTTAAGCTTGGTGATTTCACAATTTATATCATATTTAATTTTCTTTGTGGGTTCTTTTTGAAATGATAAAACCCCAAGGACACTATCATTTCAATTAATTATCTCTACTTGAGCTTTTAAAACGTTTTCTATTAATAATATGTTCCTTTTTGACAAATTTTGAGTGAAAGACCGGAATTCTTTTTAAATTAATTTTCTATTCATTTTGCAGACAACTTAATAATTAAAGCTGAAAGCGAGATTTGAATGTTATTTACCTGAATTATTACAAAAGCTTCATAATTATTTATTATTCGATATTAATACAAATTGTAGTTGAATTTAAAATAATTTTTGATATATCCTTTGCAATACTTTTTTAGGGCCATTGCGCACCTTCAACAGATCTACAAATTCATTACAACTTCTTTTTTGATTGGATGCGTAGTTTCTGTTTGGTTTGTAAAAAATACATTAAAAATCAAAATAAATTATTGAATCAACCATTTTTAGATCACAAAAAAATCAAAATACGTCGCATTTCTGGTGTCTTATAGTTTCATCTCCCAATAATTCATTGAAAGAGTCTTTTAGAGCGTCTAGTATCCCGTCTGTATCATATAGCATTTCACATTTTCTATTCCTCATGCTGACGAACTCTGTACTTTTATATCCTTTCATCCTTCCTCGAAACAGTTTTTTTGCTTGCCTTGAAATCGTTTTGTATCTGGTTAAAAATTCATTTCCTTGGTTGAAAAGATGACTATTTTTTTTCAAAATTTGGTGTTTCTTTTGTTGAAAATTTACCTATTTTATTTTTTGCAGAAAATTGATCTGTTTTAGTTGAAAAATCAACTTTTTCATTCAAAGTTCATTTTGTTTATAGAAAACTAATCGTCTTGGTTTAAAATTAAACTATTTGGTTGGAAATTTAAGTATTTTGTAATTTATTGAAAACTATTGATTTAGTTTTTAGTAAAAGATAATTCTTCTTGGTTGAAGATATGACTATTTGTTTAAAACTGTATGAATTTGGCTTGAAAAATCATCTCTTTTAATAGCAACTCAACCTTCTTTGTTGAAAATTCAACTATTTGGTTCAAATTTGATTTATTTTTGTTGAGAATTCGTCTTTTTGATAGTAAATTAATCTTCTTGGTTGAAAAATCATATTTTTAGTTTGAAATGAAAATATTTAGTTGAAAGTTCATCGTTTTCGATTAAAAATTTAACATCTTGGATGAAATTTTTTTTCAGTCTTGTTTTTAAAATCTTTCGTAATAATTTAAAAAAATGTTTACATAATTTATGCTCGGCCCAGTATTATTAGAAGCCGTACTTATTCAAATATTTACATTTTTATAATATGAACTACAGAGAGTCAATTTGAAATATTTTATTCTCGTATATAATTTTATAAACATTAGGTATTCTTAAATAAGACTCGTTTTAAATAAAGCAATCTCTATTGATCTTTAGAATCTCTCCTTTAGCGACAGAAAAGTGACACCATTTCATAATTTATTATACAATAAATTGCCACGGGTACAACATTTTTAATAAAATATGAAGGAACATTCAAATCTTAAACTGTTTTTGATTTCCTTGAAACTTTTAAACCTACTAAATATTTTTTCAAACTTTAAATATTTTTGAAATCTTTTTCAGTTTTTTTCTAAATTTCATTTTGCAAAATGAAACATTTGAGATTTTCCCTGAAATCTTAGACGAGGGTATGGGGTATGCATTTTTTCCTTTTTAGCAAATTTTTTTTTTGTTTGTCAAAAATTTAACCATTGTGTTCAACATTTGTACCTTTGGTTTGGAATATCATATTTTTCAGATATTTCTTTTTTTTTAATGCAACTATTTTATTAAAATTGAATTCAAAATTCCTGTTAATACAGCTGAAAATGTATGTACAGGAACCTCGGAGGATCCTGGACATGTTCCTGGACGCGAACCTGCACACGAACCTGTACATGTAATCTTGACGATTCCTGTACAGGAATTGGCTGAAGGAAACTGCACATGGTCTTGCAACGGAAACTGTATGCAAGCTAACCTTTGAATGATCCTGAACAGAGTGATTTGAGACGCGAGTTCATGTCCGGGAACTTGTTCAGGATCATATACATGAACCTGCATAGGAACTTATCCGCGAGAGATTGCTAGAGGCTTGTCTCTCTCGATAGTAAGTTTGATCTTCAAGGGAATAAAAGAGAAGAGACTTTTTAGCTGTAAGCAACGTTTTTGCGACGGCTTTCTGTAAAAGACCCCATACGTGTTTCTGTACAGGAACCCAAGCCCCAATTTACTTCGCAAAGGAACCTGTACAGGAACCTATACTCGATCATTCAACGGTTCCTTTGTCGCTGCATGTTCCATTGCAAGATCATGTACAGTTTAATGTGCCAAATTCCTGCACAGGAACCCTCAAGATTACTTGTGCAGGTTCGTCTGCAGGATCGTGTCCAGGAACATGTCCAGGATCCTCCAAGACTTGTACAGGAATTTTCAGCT
The DNA here is from genome assembly GCA_932066315.1 of Andricus coriarius. NCBI lineage: Eukaryota > Metazoa > Arthropoda > Insecta > Hymenoptera > Cynipidae > Andricus > Andricus coriarius. Next base: position 8,053 of record CAKNWT010330590.1, on the reverse strand, counting down.
GTGTCGTGCGGCGTCCAAGCCTAGATTAAGAGCAGGTGAGAAGAAACAGAAATTCTCGAAGAGTACCTTCAGAGGTGGAACATGTTCATTGACATGGTAGATGTGAATGATCTGAGAAGTTCCGAGTGTTCCAAAAATGTAAGTTTGTCTGTTCTCGCTGAAAATATAACCTTATGTAAACTCAGTGAATAAGCGACAATATGAAAGCTTTGTAAAATTGAAACTGGTCTTGTTATTTGTCCACTCCGCCTTTTATTCGATTTTAAACAATGGAACCGTCCCGGTTTGTAACACAGGTAATCTTCGAATTATTATTATTGTGTGTGAAGTTTGTCAGCAGAAGCGGAAAGCTGCTAAGAAAGGGGTGGTCGTTAAGCCTCAACTATTTTCTGAATTTAGCTAGCATTGTCAGATAGACTTGATACATTTCCAATATCATTCGGATGGTCCATACAAATTTATTCCAGTTTAACAGGACCATCTAACGAAATTTGTAGTCCTCAAAGCTCTGGAATCTAATCGAGCAGAAGATGTGGCCCTTCATTCAATTCACACTTTCATTCTACTTGGAGACCTTCTGTGCTACAGTCCGACAAGTATAGGGAATTCGTAAATTCCCATCAGATTTCTACGAATAGCATAGGTCGCGTGTAGCTTCACCCTAAAAACCTTATCATTTACGGTTTTTGCAGTAATGAACTTAAAAGAGGAAACCTAAAATGACTATGTCCGATCTGTAATCCGTCGAGTAGTTTCTGTTCGTCCCTATTATCCGCCGAAGGCTCTGTCAGTCTGTTTCTTTTTCCGTGGCTGTACGAGTTTAGGAAATCCGTATTTGTCAATGACAGTCAATTTAGACAATTCGATTTAATCCGCTTATTTGTGTAAGGTCGAGTCGGTCAAATTACTGAATGTAATAATTGTTGTGCACAATATAGGAATATGTGGCTAGTGTAAATTGGTGTTTCTGAATTGAGCATTGACAAAATAAAATCCCGAATCTATTTGGCTCCTTGGAATTAAGACCTCGGATTCATTCTGGCGTTCAATTGATAAAACCTCAGTCATCATCCGTTACCTTGAAGACGCTCCACCGTTGCCGGGAGAAATCTGGTCAACTCATCTCTTTACCAGAAGGGATCATCTGCTTAATCGCCACTCACGATAACCCACACGAAAAGCCATATACAGATCTCTTGCCCTTCCTTCAAGAGAACTTGAAGGTCACCAGAATATTTCACAACAAAATCCTGGACATACTCCTGGAGCTGAAGCACGAGACTCTACAATAATAATTTGAGTGAGTATTGATCTATTCTAAATTCAGTGTTGAATTCCCTTTCCTGTCTCTCCCTTCCTTTCCTTTCCCTTCCTGGGAGAACCAAATAGTCGAAATTCTGGCCAGCCAATACGGGACTTATAAATTCAAATTCCACTCATTGTAATTTCCGAAAATAAATCGATTCAATTTAGGTAATCAATTAAATCTTAATTACTCATTTAATCACCTCTCCCTCTGTTTTCCCTCAACTCCCGCTTTGGTAAAATCAATATAGTTGAGTTTCCTTAGCTATTCTGATAATTTTGATTGTTTATACAGCAATATTACATTCATTTTTGATATTCATAATTATATTCCATGAGATTTAGGGATTTTGTGGTGGGCCTTGTGGCCTAGGTGGTTGGCCTGGTGTCTTAAGTGCTGCCGGTTGGGAAGGCGCATACTCCATATAAATATAACCTACCAGTGAGCCTCTTGGACCGGGCATATACATGCGTCTTAACTTTACTCTGCTAGCGTCCAGATTTTGCACATACCCTTGAGGCATGCATGGAGGACTTTTTGGTTTCGAAAGCGGTGGAATTGGACGAACATTCCAAATACTTGTTGTTAGATTGTTAATATTATTAGGTCCTTCAGGATCACTTGGTCTTGATTCTGTAAACAGACATGGAGATTTGTGACGTGTTCGCATATGCGTTGGAAAAATCGTTGTGGTAGGAATGTTAACAATGTTAAATGATTAATAAATTGGGGTAATTCAAAAAAATACATCACGCCAGTTTGAACACTTTTTCCATCACTTCTGTTCTTCTTCATAGATCAACATACAATGTTTCTACCCCCAGGGTGACGTCACAAATAAGAACCGCTCCTTTTTTTTAAATTAAATTTGTTTTTTGATTTGATCTGGTAAGAGCCGAAGAAACGCGAAATATGCAAACATAATACTTAAGCAGACTTTGCACCCGAAGTTTTAAATTGTAATTACTTTTCCTTGATTCCGAATGATTGCGAAATGCCCTGTAGTATTTCTTGTTAATATTTAATATATATTGATAGACTTACCGACAGAATAAGAAAGGAAAACCGCGATTATAATCGTACAAAGTACAGCTCCAGTAATAATCTTCATTCATTTTATAGAAGGGTTTTCCAAGCGTGACTGATAAATTAATAATACAATCACGGCTATTTATACTAAAGAGCACTAGGCTGTACCTGCCATATGTTCACAATTAGTCAAATTCACGTATCTTTTATAGTAGGCGCAATAAAATTATTTTTCAGCAAAAGCAAGACCTTATGATTTATACAGCACGTGCTATGTACATTATTAGCTATACTGGAGTAATTGTACAATCGAATTAAGTGATTTGAAACTCTGTTCAATATTGAGGTTGAAAATATGTTTCCCTTTCTTCCCAATTTTGCTTGAAAGAATACATTCTCTGCTTGCCAGGTCATATTTATATGAAATATCATGATTGCTTTGAGTGCTTTTACTGACGTAACTTCATAATTTTTTTTAGAATTTTTCAGTTTTCCACTTTAAAAGTTCATATCAATTTTTCATTGCTGCAATTCAAGTTGTCCAGTTTTGAGTTTGTATTTGAAGAATGCATGAGAACTTCATCTTATGCTGTTGTCTCTTTAGAAAGTTGAAACATGTCGTCTTTCTTCTCGTATCTTCAGTACTACTATTTTATGAGATGGAACAACCATTTTGGTCGTCGAAACATAAGTTGTTTCGTCAATGATTTAGCTCTAGATTTTTAGCAACACTTGAATCGGGAAAAGTGTGTGTTGCCTAAAATTTTTGCTTGATTTATATGCGAAGTGTTATTTCCGTGCGGTCACAAATGAAATGCACCACCTGAAATTAGAAAATCACATA
>CAKNWT010330587.1:391-10474 GCA_932066315.1 Andricus coriarius | reverse complement strand
CGAATGATACGTACCTGTGATGCATTCAAAATAGGCCAGAACTTTAATACGTAAAAAGCAGCACCATTATTACCGCCAAAAACACTTAACTTCGCAAAAAAATGGTTTTTTGGATGAACCAAATATACATTTTTTCGAAGAGACGCTGTTTTTAAAATACTTTTGAAAATGTTTGACAGATAGGTTAAGAACAACATCGTCGGCATGGAAAACAAATTCAAATAGACGGAACATAACTACGCTGATCGTTGAGCAACTAAATGAAATTTTTTAAAAAGTTGTTCAATTTATTACGTCAGTTTTGCATGCTCATGATTCTCACCTTCCCATTGGGCGCTTCACCTCCGTGGCTCTGCCCATTTTTGCCTTGAAAACGCGTCTAAAAATAAATTCATATATATGATGTCTAGAAGCAAAGTACAAAAGATCTTTTTCTAAAAAAATTTCTATCAAAACGCACGCACCTCTATAACTTCCAGTATTTGATGCTGTTGTATCAAAAACTAATTCCTTAACATCATCTTGGAGACCCCATTCAACAAGAATTTCACAAAGAGCAGATGCCTGCTCTTTTCCAGTCTCTGATCACAGTTCCGGCACTCCAAGAAGTTCTTCAGCATCGCCATTTGAAAGAATCAGAGGAAGTCGATCGACGGTCTCCTTACTTGCTGACGCTGGATGTAACTTACCAACCCAGTTTCTTCCCGTATTTTTTCTCTTACCTTGTGAATGGATGACCTGTTGATCATAAAATCCTGGACATCATGACCTAACGCCTCGGTAGTTGCAATCAGAACACGAACTGCATCCCCGTCACTGATTTCCCAGCTGAAAATTCCTGTATAGGAACCTCGGAAGATCCTGCACATGTTCCTGTACAGGTAATCTTGACGGTTCCTGTGCAGGAATTTGGCGAAGGAAACTGTAGATGATCCTGCAAAGAAACCTGTATACAAGGTAAGCTTTGAATGATCCTGTACAGGTTCCTTCACAGAGTCGATTGAGGTGCGGGTTTATGTACAGGAACATGTTCAGGATCCTATACATGAACCTGGGTAGGATCTAATCCGCGAGGGTTCGCTAGTTGCTTGGCTCTCTCGATGGTGGGTTGGATCTTCATAGGAATAAAAAGAAGGCAACTTTATAGCTGTAAGCGACATGAGTTTTCGCGATGGCTTTCTGTAAAGGACCCTATACGTGTTTTTGTACAGGATCCTTCCAAAGGTTCCTTCGATGTCTTTCTCTGAGGGATTCTATACACGTTTCTGTAAAGGAACCTGCTCCGCAATTTTCTTCGCAATGGAACCTGTACATTAAGCCGTACAGAATCATTCAAAGATTCCTTTGTCGGTACAGGTTCCTTTGCAGGATCATGTACAGTTTCCTTTGCCAAATTCCTGCACAGGAACCGTCAAAATTACCTGCACAGGTTCGTGTGCAGTTTCCTGTACAGGAACATGTGCAGGATCCTCCGAGGTTCCTGTACAGGAATTTTCAGCTGGGTTTACATCTATCTAAGGCCGGAGCAAACTTAAGAGTCACTATTGTACGGCTCCCTCTCCCCCCTTTTGCTTTTGGTAATAAAAATTCTAATTCTGTATCTTCTGGTAGAGGTGGTTCTACCACAATATTATCAGTGGATTTTCCAGCAACTGGTACACTTATATCTGTACCTGATTCCATACTGCTGTTGCTTGTAGATGACATCAATTCGGCACTTTCATCATTAAAAGAAAAAGAAGAAATTTAATGATGGAATGTTAAATATAAAAACTGAAATGTAAGAATAATTAGGAGTATTGCATGATTGCAATTTTTTTCTACAATACTCACTTAGTCGTTCAATTTCAAGGCATGTGCAATGTCGAATAGATCCTCGAGCTTCGATTTGAAATTTGCTTATATTTTCTTATGAGCCTTCGATTTTCTCCCAGCATGTGTTTGCAGTTGTCTCCATTCTTGGTATAAATATTCTAATTTTGGGATGCAATTTCTCACTTCCTGAGTTGGGATTCGTGCTTTTTTCCAAAAACAATTTAATTTTCAACAAAAACTGATGTTTTACCCAAAGAGATGAATTGTGAACACAAAAAGACGAAATAAGAATCAAAATTAATTTTCAACCAAACAGTTGCATTAAAAAATAAATTGATGAACTTTTCAGTGAAGATACGAGGTTTCCAATTAATACTTAAAGATTTAACCAAATAGTATAATTTTCAAGCCAAAAAGGTGATTTTTTTCGAAGACAGTTCACTTTCTAACAAAAAAGTTACTTTTCAACCGAAAAAGTCCAAAAATAATTAGATTTTTAACAAAATGGTTTAATTTTTTAACCAACTAATTGAATTTTCAGCATACAAATATGCCTTTTCAATCAAATGGTCAAATTTTCATACAAAGAGTTTAAATTCTATCAAATATTTTAATTTTCAAGACAAAAAGACCAATTTTTTTAGAAGACAGTCGAATTTTCATCAAAAAAGTTAACTTTTAACAAAGAAAGATGACTTTTTTACCATGAAAGATGAATTTGCAAGAAAAGAGTAAAGTTTTTGAGATAAAAACTAGAATATTATAGAACACAATGGAATTCTCAACCAAAAAGTTGAACTTTCAAACAAAGAAAATTAATTTTCTACCCAAAAAGATGACTTTTCTACAAAAAAGTCGAATTTTAAATGTAAAATTTAAGTAGTTCAACTTTAAGTAGAATAATAGACACAAACAATTGCATTTTTAACCGAAAGGGATAAATTTTCAACCCAGAAAATTCAATTTCTACCAAGACGAATTTTCAACAAAATAAATACATTTTACCTAAATAGTTCAATTTTTAACTAAAAAAGATAAATTTCCAACCACAGATGGAATAGTTTAATTGTCAGTTAAAAAAGTTTTTTGTTAACCAAACATGAAACTAATTTTCATCAAAATACTTTAATTTTCAACCAAAGAGATAAACCTTCAACTAAAGAAATTAATTTTTATTGAAGTTTTTGGAAATCGGTTGTTGGCGCGTTTAAGAGCATAACAAAGGCCCAAAATTCTGTCGTGCTTAATTTTTAATTTTTTTAAAAATTTGTATATAGTAGAGGTACTGGCTTGAGTCAAGACAGCACCTCCACTCCCAATTTGAATTTTCAAAAAAAGTAGCCCGGATGAAAGTGTCCAATATTGAAGCAGACAGTCCATTTTTCATGACGTTTAGGGAGCCTGCGGGTCAAGATTCTTTAAGAAAGGATTCCATAGCTGCGCAAGGTGGACGTAAGTAGGTTTGCCTGTAGGTTATTCTCTCGGTAAATAGAGTATAGAATATCTAGAGCATGATGATTTTTCATTTCTTTCAAATGCTTTATTTGAAGGAGCATTTGGAATGCTTGATGATACTGCAAAATTACTTATAAGTGATGAACTGTTGTCAACATGTTGTTATTCAAAATGTGTTTAACACTTCATTTTGATACTCCGTAAAATGCAGATCATTGTTACTACTCTGCTCCTCCTTTTGGCGATTTTCTTTGATTCAATTCGTGAGTATAATTGAACATAATAATTATTAATTATATTAGGCATTTTTGTCACCTATTTTTGAATACCCTTATAGAAAGATTTATCAAAAAAAGGTATAATCGGCTATCTTCTCTAGCGCCCAAGTTCTTGCGAAATTTTAAATTGCGGCTTCAAAAATGTGACAGTTACCATGCATAATTTCTGTTCATATGTAGAAATTTTGAAAACCTTATATACATGAGATATCCAATAAGTTGGTATCGCCATTTTGTTCAAAAAACAAACAACGGCTATGTTGTATTGTGCTACATTTGTGCTCTATTGTTCCGCAAATTTTTTGTCGAAAAAATCAAAATTTGGTCTAGAATTAAAAAAAAAAAATTTTGGAGCCACCACAAACCAAAATATAAAAAATGCGAATTTCGAAAATTTGAAGGTTGTGCTGAGTTTTGCTAGGCGTGCAAAACTTCTATTTCCTCATAAACTTTTTACTCAGATCTATATTTTTTTGTTGAAAATCGAGTTTTTCGCCCTCAAAATAATTTTTTTAATCCAAAATTTAAAAAAATGCGAACTTAAAAAATCTAGAAGGTGTGCTGAGTTCTGCTCGGGGCGCGAATTATTGATTGTGCGATTACTTCACTCCGATCTATATTTTTCGTTAAAAACCGAGTTTTTTCCCACAAAATAATTTTTTAAATCAAAATTCGTTTCTAAATTCTAGGTTTGGAAATGTAAAAACTGTGCTAAATTGTGCTTTGTGTGAACAATTATTGCTACATATACTTTTTACTCCGATTTTTTTTTGGTTGTTGTAAAAACCGAGTTTTTTTCGTAATACAATTTTTTGAGTCCCAAATTTTTCAAAATTCGATTTTCAAAAATCTTAAAGTTGTGTGCTATATTGTGCTAGGTGCACACAACAACAAAAATTTCATACAAGTTTTATTCATGTTTATATTTTCTGGTAAAACTTAAGTTTTTTCACTTCAAATAATTTTTTGAATCCAAAATGATTCAAAATGCACATTTTCAGAATCTGAAAGTTGTGCTGAGTTGTGCTAGGCGCACACAACAACTCTTATACACTTTTTACTCAGGTCTATATTTTCTGGTAAAAATAGATTTTTTCCCTCAAAATAATTGTATTATTCCAAAATTTTTTTAAATTCGAATTTTGCAAATCTTAAAGTTTTGCTGAGTTGTGCTGGTCGCGCACAACCATTGATAGCATTACAAACTTTGCAATCAGAAGTATGTTTTTAGTGAAAATGGAGTTTTTTGCCCTAAAAATAATTTTTTTGTACTTAAATGTATATTTTCTTGATAAAATTAATTTTTCTAAATCTTTGAATTACTTTTCAACTAAGGTTTTGAAAATCAACCCGTTGTTTATGTATCAGTTTTGTTGTAGATTCGGGAAAATACTGTGTGACATATTAGGTATCTACACTGGACTTCAGATTTTAGCAAACTGGATTTGTGCAAATAATAAGAAGCCGCACTCAGCGCGTTAGTTGCATCAGGTTACGTCATGCCTCGTCATTGAACAGAAAGCGTACTGCTGATTGCGAAGTGTTTAACACAATAATTGCGCGACCCGGAAATATGAACCTGAGTAAGAAGTGTATTGGAAAATAGTTGTTTTGCACGCCTAAGACAACTCAACACAACTTTTAGATTTTCAAAATTCGCATTTTGAAAAATGTTGACACTGAAAAATTATTTTCAAGGACAAAACTCGATTTTTGCCAGAAAATATAGTCCAACACAAATCTGCACCTATAGAGGATTATTTTCACATGCTAAAGAATTATTATTTCTTAATCCTGACGAGTTTTTTTAGATGTGGGTACCCCTGTTGATTATATATATAATGAACTCTGGCTTATTACAAGGGCCGAAGAACATAAACATTAGGATTTTTCATGGCTGCTGGGACGGACCCCCACCTCTACCGCGAGGCGTGTGTTGAGTTTGTCAAGCGACGTTCATTGGCTGCCCCGGCCTTCTAGCGATGCGCGCGCTGCAAGCATGTGTACATTCTTGCATATGCGCCTCATGCATGTCAGTTTTGAAGCGCGTTTTTATTCTTTAAAACATTTGCGCGAGCGACAGAAATGCGAGTTTCTCAATTTAGTCTAATCAATTTAAATTTTGACGGTATTGGTTATTTTCTACGTGCACCAATTGGAGAATCATTTGAGATTCCTCAAGCACCTATCAGCGGGGTCCTTTTGCGAGAAAGAGTATGACGTAGAGCGAGAGACTTATGATAACGTGGTTATAAGTAAAAGCGACATCCTGACAACTTCCATTTTTAATTGTCCATTTCGAGCCTTGACAGTCAAAAGTTTGATGCCTGTTTTGAAGCTGATTCTTAATGATTCTTGCTTCTTTAAATGATGTTTTGTGTAATCCTATTAAGATATAAGTAAAAGAAATAAATGGGTTACAGTGTTTTTGAAGTGTTTTTGTTGATGTACGAACCGGTCAAAAACTGGCTAAGCGATGTTAGCAAAATTGTTACATCTTTACATGGGAAACATGGGAACGCATACATTTTGGAAAAAATATTCTAAGCGTAAAAGTAAGATATAAATGTATGTTTGGTAATATTTTTTACACGTTGAATACATTTGCGTAACTATGTTTCATCCTTTTATCGGTTGAAGACCTTTCAGTTTCACGACATAAAATCCACTATCAGAAATTTGAAGTTATATTGCCCGATTCTGATCAAATCGATCCGGTACTCTAACGTCAAATTTGGGATATTTTATTTTATTTAGTGAAACAGATAGGACGTCAATCGACAAAAGAATGGCACATGACAAAAAGTCGTATGACTTCCTGATATTGCCACCTACCCTATGATGACCATGACGTCATGCTAAAATACTCAATTTAATCCAACGAAGGCTTCCCTCTCTTCGGGTCTCTTTTTAATTGGTGAGCCACTGAAGCGAGTGAAACCGTACAGATACAGACGTGGGAGGTGACGGAACTGCGCCAATTTTAATATCCTAAAATGGGGTCATAATAATTATAATAATTTTAATAAAGAAATTTTCTGTTGTTTTATAGCGGAGTCAAGTCCAATGTCTAATTATCAATACCAGAAGTACAAACAATATATGACAGAACACTCTGATAATAATCCTATAGAAGTTCCACCAAGACCGCAAAATAATGTTATCACAGGGAATAATGTTCCTGCGTCAGAAATCTGGAGGTTAAATTTTGGCCAACGGCCAAACCCGCATGTAGCACGTAATGCGGAACATCATTATGCGGATAAAAAACAATAGTGAATTTATGTATAGTCTAGACTCTACATAAATGATGATAAATACCTGAAACTAATTTCCGTAAACATTTGGATTATACATTATACTTATTACTTACATTATGAAACCAGTACTGCGTAATTTTAATTTTAGAATAATATATTTATTGAATAACATTTTATTGTCATAAAAATAAAAAAATAAAAATAACCTTTGACTGTAATTCATTCTCTTTTTTGCAACCCACGCATTTCAAACTATGTTTTGATCATCCCTTGTAATCGCTTTCTGTACCCAATGGCGACAATATTTTAAACGACATGATTATAAAAACCAATAAGAGCAATCAAATATAAATGAATACACACACATATCATTTTAAGTTGAGAAGCAAGAATAATAATGAAAAAGTGAAAATACCAAAATAAACCATTCAAAGTTGGACTACTATAAGAAATTGGCTTATCTACTTATCGCTGCGAACAATAAAACTGGAATCGTCAAATTAAGTAGCCATATGGGTTTTCCAAAATAATCAAGAACATTATTCGATCACAAACTGAGGCTTATGACTGCTCTATAATTTAAAGGGAAGATTGCACAATATAAAACTTTATATACCAGAAAATAATCCAAGACATCAGCGCTGTAAAATGTATTAACTCATCCAGAAACGCTGATTAAAACACTCAAACAAAATTACAATTTAACTCTCATGGTGACGGTCAATCCTCATCGGCTGCCTTCATTTCACGACACTACTCTCGCCTTACTTACATGACGAGACGTGACGAAAACAATATGTCTCCATCGTATTCCTTAGACGGGAACAATAATTTTATTTCAAAATTGATATGTTACAGTGTTTAATTCACACTGCATTTTTTCTGTGTCTGGGCTGTATTTTTTCTGAGTTCAGGGCTTACGATGAGGGTAGAGGTAGAGGTAGATGATATAAAGGAACTGTAAGGTGTCTCTAGTCGTCTGATTTTGCAGTGCTTCAAGACACCTAGAGTCGTTTGCTTGATATGAAAACGAGGATTCCGTGAAGAATATTTATTTTTTACACCTAGAGAATAGGTTTGATCATAAAGTACTGTAAAAACTAAATTTCCTCGAAGCAGATGTACTCGTGTTTTTGTACAATCAGATAATTGGTTTAATGTTATGTTTTCCAGGAACCCACCCCAGGGAGTTTAAAGTACTATAAAAACTAGAAATCCCCAAAAAAGGCTTTCTAGTCAATCTCATATCTTTGAAAAACCCACCAAAGGGACCCTGAAGTATTGCGAAACCAAGATTTCCTCAAAGAAGGTCTGTTTTTGTACACCTAGTGTATTGGTTCAGTCTTGTATTTTCAAAAAAAACTCACTCCAGGGACTCAAAAATACGGTAAAAGCCAGACTTTCGTGAAGAAGATGTAGTTGTTTAATCTGGGGAATTGGTTTTATCTAGTTTCCTCTAGCAACGACCTCGAGTAACCCACCCTACGGACCTTTATGTATTGTAAAAACCGGATTTTCCCGAAGAATGTGTGAAAACTAGTTTCCGCGAGGAATACACATCAGGGACCCTAAAGTACTGTAAAAATTAGACATCTTCGAAGAAGTTGTATTTTTTACACCTGGGGAATTGGTTTAATCTAGGCTGCTCGAGAAGCCTACCCTAGGAACCTTGAAGTACTTTCAAAACTTGTCTTTACAGAAGAGGATGTGCTTTGATACATCTGGGGCATTGGTTCAATCTTATTTCTTCGAAGAAACCACTCTGGGGTCCCTGGAGTACTATAAACACCAGACTTTCTTGAATAATATGTGTTGTTTACACATGGAGTATTATTTCCTTCTCATATCATAGGGAAACCCACTTCAGGGACTTTAGTGTACTGTAAAAACGATAATGCCTTGAAGATGATGTATTTTTTACACCTGGGGCGTTGATTGGATTTCGTATAGTCGAATATCCAACTCCAAGGACCTGAAAATACCATAAAAAGCAGACTTTCTTGAACAAAATCTGTTTTCTTCTCAACATTGGGAATTGGCTTAATCTATTATCCTCGAAGAACCCAACCCAGATACTTTGAACTACTATGAGAACCAGACTTTTCCAGGGAGGATGTGTGTTTTACACCTGAACATTAACTTTGCCAGTCTTTTTTAGATTCTAGGGGAACGATTCGGAAAAAAATGTATTATATATGCTTGACAGATAAAAACAGTTTATTTTATATTATTTTCATAACAGAACATTTGCAGTGGCATGAATTGTAAAAAAATAAAATATTCTATTATTTTCAAATGATTTCACTCAACTTAGAACCACCCTATTTTTCTACGATAAGATTTAGGTTGCTTTTCAGGATTTTTCTGTTGTGGATGACGACTGTTAATATGATTTCCGATAATTGTTGGTGAACCAGCTTCCTCTTTTTAGCCAGAAGAACCAGTTTGTTGGTCTTGGGAATGTTTTGGGGCTTCAGTTTCGCGAATTACTTGAATCCTTGACTTCCCTAGATTCTCTGAAATACTTTAATGCTTTGAATTCTTTGAATTCCTTTCCTATTTTGAATATAATAAGTTCTCTAGATTTCTTCAATTCTTCTGAATTCCCTGAATTATTCTGAATTATTTGCATTATTTTACAGTCAGTGGAATTCGAGGATAATCACGAAATCAGGAATTTCGAAAATTTTAAAGAATTCAGGAAAATTCAAGAAATTGAGAAGAATTCAAGGAATTCAGAGAATTCTGAGGAACTTAGAAGATTTCAAGGAAGTTAAAAGAAATAAAAATAATTTGCAAGAGTTAACAATCATTCCAGCGAAAACACTCAAGGATATGTATATCGACGTAACAATGATTTTCGTCGTACTCTCTTACGCGTTGCCCCTAAGGAATAACTCCTAACTAACGCCTACGTATTTTAAAATGACCTATTACTATCCTACGCAAAATTCTAGATTCTTACACTCGGCCTTCCTGACTATCATCGTCTCCTAGCGATACGTCATCATCGAAGCCTGTCCAGGGCTTCATAAGATCTGTCGAACTTGACTTTTCTATGGGCCCTAGGCCGTCGATCTTTCGTTCCCATGTCATACCGCTCCTCGTTCCCTTTTACTCTGGTTACTGGGTACGGACCGAAAATCTTAACTTTCACCTTTGATCCAGCGTCTAACCGATTTTTTGCGATAGCGACTAAATCGTCGACCTTGTACTCCGTAGCCGTTTTCCTCTTTTCGTTGTAACTTCGCTGATTCTCCCTTTATAATCTAACT
>CAKNWT010330584.1:0-14032 GCA_932066315.1 Andricus coriarius | reverse complement strand
CCACCATCCATACTTTGATTCGGTCCACCTGGTGGTCCATTAGGTCCAGCTTGAAACTGATCTTGACCCTGAGGTAATTTTTCAGGTCCTTTCTGCCCCTTTCCTTTCTTTTGAGCATCTGGTCCTCCAGGTCCAGCATCCATAGCTTGAGACTTTCCAGGTGGTGAAGCATTAGGTCCGGCTTGAGATTGATTTGATTTTCCAGGTCCTTTCTGTGGCTGATCATCTTCTTCTTCTTCTTCACCTGATTGCTGATCTTTCTGATGAGGCTGAGGTGTTTTAGGATCGTCACCTTTAGGCATTTGTGCATTGGCTCCTTGGCCTAATCCTTTCTGTGGCTGGGGAGGTCCTTTCTGAGGATTTTTAGCATCTCCCTGAGATTGGGGCAATTTTTCATCACCTTCTTCATCATTGTCTGCTCCAGGATTTGCATTTTGAGGTTTTGTAGCTGGTGGTGTACCAGCTCCGGCTTCAGATTGAGCTTGCGCTTGCATATTTGTCTGTCCCGCTGCACCAGGAGGTGGACCAGGAGGTGGACCAGAAGCCGGAAAGGCTAAACATAATTCTGTAACAAACCAAAATAAATTAAATTTATTTAGAAGGCGAGAAGTTCATTTGAAAAGAATTGACTTTTAGTATTGTTGAATGAGCAGAACAGAATGCTAATAACCATGTCTAAACTATGCTTCCTGTGGAATAAAGAAAGTAAGAAAGAGTACTTTCTTCATGTGGAGTGAGTAAAGCAAGAAAAAATGCTGAAACAATTATGATTAATATATCTGTCATATGAGAGCTGTTCTGAAACTATCATTAAAATGATTCTGTATAGAAAATTATTAATATCCTTGAAAGTTTTCGATTCATGAAGAACTTTTGCATCCTGTGCGTCCACCTGGGATGCATAATGTTCCTAAAGTAAAAAGAAGTTGAGGGAATTTGTGCTATAATATGGATTTTAGAACATGGTTATATTTTGAGAAAGATCAAAATAATGTACTATCGTTAATTATGTTATTACACTTACGAATGACGACCGCAAATGCCAAAAGCAGAGCAGCAAAAACGAACTGCATTTGTCCTGATATGAACTTGAAACTTATCCCTCTGATTTTTCTTTATAACTGACGACTTTTTAGCAGAATTCTAGCCGATATATATAGTACCCACTATCCGGCGGAAGGGGAATATTTTCGAATCACATTCTGATATCCGCGCTTTCTAAGCCTGGAAAATTTTCATTGGATAGGTCTTGCTAGTATAATATGACCTTTTTGAAGGAATGTGGCCTCAATAAAACGTATTGAAACAGACGAAAACAAGGTGACGGCCACCGAGGAAATGTTTTTGAAAACAACACCTGCAAGCATTAGAATGCGTTATCATTCTGTTTAAACTATGAGGTTTTTTCTAGCCATACTTCCGTAAGTCTAAATGGGTCAAATTTCACTAATTACTAGTAAATTTCTACTAATTCGATTATAATTTATACTTTTCAGTGAAATATTTGCAATCATAATAGTTACGAAACATTTCTTTACATTTTGTAAACCTTCATGGATCAATTTCATGAAAGACAAAATGTTAAAAAATAGACATTACGATGAAAATATGGAAAATATGAGTTTAAACTGTTAAAAATATTATCAGTTATTTAAAAAAAATGGTTTAATAATTAGATAGTGGCAAAATACCATTTTCTTAGTGAAGATATATGAATTTTTTTAGGGCAGTATATATTAACAATTGCCTCAGATGTTGAAATTTTTGAAATTTTTCTATGAATCTGAGAAAAAATTTGTTTGCATCTCTTTAGACCTTTCAAAACTCTTAATTTCTAATTTTTTTTTTTAATTATTCATAATTCTATCAAAATTAATTATTTTTATATAAAAACTAAAAAAACCCATTTTAAAATTTTCACAGAAATCTTAGGAAAATTTTTTTATTTCCTTTATATCATTCAAAAATTTTAAGAAGCTTATGAACTTTTAGAGATCTTCAAAAATCTAAATATTTGTTTCGACTTTTTCAAATATTTTGAAGTTTGCACTTATTTTAAAACCTTTTTAAAACTTCTAAATATATCTTGAGCTTAATAGAATTTGGTTTCAAATCTGCTACATTCTTTTTCTAAGGTTTAAGAAGACATTTAAAATGTTTAAAAATCTCAATCTTCTCTTAAGATTTAACTTACTTCTGAATATTCACAAAACTTCTGAATACCTTTTAAAATAATAAAGTTAACTACAATTTTTTCGAATCCTGCAAAATTAAAAAAAAAATCATCCCTCGATCTTCCAGATTTTGTTCGTTAGATTAAGAAATCTTCAAAACTTATAAATAATTCTTTAAAATAAAACCTAAATCGTTTTTAATTTTCCCAGAAATCTTATTGTTTGGTATCGATGATTTTTTGGGATTAGTACCGACAGTTATACACATGGTAAAATTCTTTTTAAGAGGCTAAAAAAGTAGACAAATTTTATTATGATGGAAAAATGTTAAGAAAAGAATTATTTCCCATTAAAAAATAATAATTTATAATTAAAATTTTCCCTTTTCTAAATTTTTCTATTAGAAGAATTTAGGGTAAGAGCACCAATTCTTGGCACCTGAGCTCAATTATTGGCATATCATATTCGGAAGTGACTTTATTTTATTTTAGATGAATATTTGATTGCCCTAGATATTTAATGTATGCACTGTGTATAAAAATGATAGTATAAATAAATTAATTAGGGCAAAAACGACTTATTTAGAAATTTGGATTTACAAAATTAATGAACAGAATATTTGTAATATTTATAAATCGATAAACAAACTGAAAACAGTCTTCAAAAGTCATATTCAAGCAGTGTCGCAACGAATGATAAACATTCAAATTTATCATTCTTGTTATTTCCTTTAATGGAAAAAAACACATTTTCCAACACTGTAAATGTGATCCTCGGCTTGAATTTGTATTTCCGGGTAATTACCGATTTTTAAGATAAGCGTGTCAAAGAACAAAGCATAATAATAGAACGCGATTGTGCCACATTTTGAATGTTGCAAATAGGCTAAGTCATCCCCACGAACACAACATATTTACCAGTAATGACTTCAATATGAAAAAACTTTCCGCCTACAAATACTCATAGCACTACTTGGGAAATATTTTCATAAAACTGATGTATGTTCAAGTTTTAACTAAAATTTAAGAGCTGAGGAAAAATCTTTGATAACTAAACTTTTTTAAAACTAGTTTTAAAAAAAAAGACTCAAAAGTAAAAATTAAAAATAGCGCTTTGTGCATTGTTAAAAATATAAGGCTCGTTAATAAGGAAAAAATTGTTCATATCAGTAATTAGAGGCTAATTATCTTTTTGAATATTGATATTCTTCTTTGCCATACGAACATGCTACCAGATTTAAAATATAATATTCAGTGCTTTGAGGGATTCTTCTCGAATTGCCGTAATTAATTTTTTTTTTTATTTTACTATTATTACAGTTTACTGTATTTATACTATAAATTATACTGGATACTATTATTACTATAAATACAGAAGATAGTTGTAATAATAATTAAATAATAAATATAGAGATAAAAGTAATATATGCTGCAAGTTGTGCAAAAAGACTACCAATTCTGTATCAGCCTCAGGCCTTTGCCGGTACAGAATCAAACGCGTTTTTTCATGTCAACACTCAGGAGCGGGTATATAGTCGCTGACCTCAAAACAGTATATGCCCAGATAAGCGCGATGTAAACAACTTCTGATACAACACAGACTATCCAAGCATATGGATGCCTGTACTATGCTAATTTTTAAATAATGAAAAAATTGTTTATCATACTATCATAACTTTTATCTAAAATATCATCTTATAGGTGAAATGACCAAGTTGTTTGAAATAAAAATAACCCAAAAGAAATTGTCAGTAAATAATGTTTTTATTGTCTATAATATTATGTGATTTACAATATGTTCAAATTTGAAATAATCTCAAAATCTATAGCGCAAAGTTCAATCGTGGACCTTCTGACCATTGGAATTGTGATGGCGAAACGCTTACTGCAGACTTCCATATTCGAATTGGCCGACTGGTTCAGGCATTTCCATTTGCCCAGGGGTCTCGCCATTTGAAATTTTGCAGGTCATCTAAATGGTTTAGGCATTCCAAATTGTCCGCAGGTTTTATGTCTGAGCCATTTCTTTCAAATACCCAAAAGATTTCGCAACTATTTGTTCTTCTTGTTTCTCCAGTTGGTCTAATTTCTTTTTCTCCTGTTCTATTTTTTGTTTTTTCTGTTGTTCTAGTTTCTTCTCCTGTTCGTATTTTCGTTTGTTCTCTTGTTGCTGTTTCTGCTGTTGCTCTTTTTGTTTTTTCTGTTGGTCGGCTTGTTGTTTTTTCTTTTGTTGTTCTTGTTTTTTCTTCTGTTGATCGTTTTGTTTTTTACTGTGTTTGGATTTATGTTTTTTATGATGTTTGGATTTCTTTTTTTTATCGTGTTCGGCTTTCTTTTTTTTCTGGTGTGCAGCTATCTGTTTTTTCTTCTTTTCTTCTTTCTGTTTTTTCCTCTTTTCATCTTTCTGTTTTTTATCCTGTTCGGCTTTTTTCTTATTGTTTTGAGACATTTTAGCTTGATCAGGTTTCTGAGATGCATCTGCTTGAGGTGGTGGCATATCTCCGCCATAAGATGCTCCCTGAAGGGCTTGACTGGGATCTCCTTTGTTAGATGTTTGAGCATTCTGAAGTTTCATGTCATTTACGCCCATAGGTGGAGCGTCATCTCCTCCCTGAGGGGGTGGCATGGCATCTCCTTTCGTGGGTGGTGGAGCATCTCCCTTAGGCATCTGTGCATCTCCTCCCAGAGGGTCCGTCGGTGGTGAGGAAGCTCCTCCTGGAGGGGGTGCCTTAGTGTCTCCTTTTCCGGGTGGTGGACCATCTCCCATAGGCATTTTTGGATCTCCTCCCATAGGATCCTGCGGTGGTCCGTAATCTCCTCCCTGAGGGGGTGGCTTTTTGTCTCCTTTTTTGGGTGGTGGACCATCTCCCTTAGACATCTGTGCATCTCCTCCAAGAGGGTCCGGCGGTGGTGAGGAATCTCCTCCTGGAGGGGGTCCCTTAGTGTCTCCTTTTCCGGGTGGTGGACCATCTCCCTTAGGCATTTGTGGATCTCCTCCCATAGGATCCTGCGGTGCTCCGTAATCTCCTCCCTGAGGGGGTGACTTTTTGTCTCCGTTTTTGGATGGTGGAGCATCCCCCTTAGGCATTTGTGGATCTCCTCCCATAGGATCCTGCGGTGGTGCGTTATCTCCTCCCGGAGGGGGTGTCTTTGCGTCTCCTTTTTTGGCTGGTGGAGCATCTCCCTTAGGCATTTGTGCACCCCCTCCCTGAAGATCCGGTGGTGGTGCGTCATCTCCTCCCTGAGGGGGTGGCATGGTATCTCCTTTTTTGGGTGGTGGACCATCTCCCTTAGACATCTGTGCATCTCCTCCCAGAGGGTCCGGTGGTGGTGAGGAATCTCCTCCCTGAGGGGATGACTTTGGATCTCCTTTTTTGGGTGGTGGAGCATCTCCCTTAGGTATTTGTGCATCTCCTCCCTGAGGGTCCGCTGGTGGTCCGTAATCTCCTCCCTGGGGGGGTGGCTTGGTATCTCCTTTTTGGGGTGGTGGAGCATCTCCTTGAGGAGTTTGTGCATCTCCACCAATTGCATCATCTGGCCCATTATCTCCTCCTGCTTTATCGAGTCCAGCTGGAGACTGTCCAGCTGGAGACTGCCCAGCTGGAGACTGTCCAGCTGGAGGGCTGGCTGCCGGAAAGGCTGAATGTAATTCTGTAACAAAACAATTTAAACTCAATGAATACATAATATGAGATATTAAGTTTAAAATAATTAATTCCTAGTTTTATTCAATTTATAACACAAAAATACTAAAAAACATGTGGAAACTTTGCTTTGTATGGAGTAATATAATAAGAAGCAAGAAAAAGTACTGAAACAGCAATTTTGATTATTGAATCTCTCAAACAATAGCGGCTCTCATAAGATATTTCTAATGATTGTTTATAGAAAATGAAGAATCTTCTTTAAAATTTTTAGTTCATGAAGAAGTTTTATATTTAATTCTTCGACGTTAGATAAAAAATATTCCAAAAGTAAATACTGAAAAATTGTATAAACTGATAACGTAATATGAATGTCCGAAGAGGGTCGATATTTTGAAAAAGATAAAAGAAATTTATTGTCAATAATAACAGTATTATACTTACGAATAAAGACGGCAGAGCCAAAAAGCAGAGCAGCCAAAACAAAATTCATTTTCTTGATATCTGCAAGAAACTGTTCTTCTAAAGTTTTGTTGTGATTTCTGATTCTTGAGAAGAATTCCAGCTATATATATACTACCCAATATCTAGAGGAAGGAGAATATTTTCACAGTTCATTCTGATATCAGACCTTTATAAATCTCGAAAATTTCCGTTTCACACATCACGCTCGTATATGAGCCGCTGCATTCATATAATTGAGCAATACAGACAAAAGCTAGGTAAATGATTCTTAAGCACTTTTTTTTCTAAACAACACGTGCAAGATATGTAATCAAGGATTGTAATTAAGTTTACAGTATGATATTTTTTACAGCTTAGGTCTCTAAATCTAAATTGGTGAAATTTCTCTGATTACAAGTAAATTTCTAATGATTAAATTAGTTGCAACATTTAAGAGAGATCATGGTCGAAATTTAGGTGGAATATTTAACAAAGATATACAGTTAAATACAAATAGCTAATGTTTTCTTGTATTTTCTTGTAGAAATGTAAAAAATTAAGAATAAAGAACAAGTTTCAACAATTTATAAATTTGTAGAACTTTTCATTAATATTTTTTTACTTTGTTGTAAAAATCTACAAGGTATTACAGAAAACTACAGAATTTTTTTTTTTAATTTGGGTGTTTGACGTTATTAAAACACTTTTAAATTTACGCAAATCATTGCAGAAAATTACAAATCTTAAAAAAAATACAAGATTTCACAAAAGTTGAAATATTGGGAAACTGTAGTTAAAATTATGTTTTATATACTGGTAGTTTATTTCCAGGAACTTTTGCTATGATAATAAATCAAATTAAACTGTAGTTCAATTATTGAAAATTAAACAATAATTGATTTTACGATTGAAACTTTATAAACTATTCTTAATTTGAAAATAATTTGAAGAACTAAACGTTCTTTTTCATTTCCAAATCCTATTGAAATATTGTTTCAATCTAAAATATTCCATGTTTAACCAAATTAATTTTGGAATTTTTTTATTGAGGAAGACATTTTTTTAATATTTAGCAATATTTTACTTTTTATTCAAAATGAGGAATTATAAATCATATATTGTCAACTAAACAATTTTAAACTGAATTATTTGAAATTGAAAGCCTTGAATCCTTAATAAAATTAAAACTTGGAACGTTAAAACTTTCATTGTTCTATTTAACAACTTTTTAATATGTAAGTGAAATTATTGAATTTTTATGAATAAATAAGAATTGAACAATTATCAATTTGGAAAAAATTTGAGTTACTTCAAGAGATATTTACAAGTATTGAGATGATCCAAACTTAATTAAAAACTGGAAAAGAATTCGAAAAATGAAATAATAAATATAGATTTTTGGATATTGGAAAATTTTAAATGATTCTTTATTTCGAAAAATTAATTTTAAGAGAATATTTAAAAAAGATTTTTAAACATTTTTTGGATGAAAAATGACAATTGAACAATTATTAATTTCGAAAATAATCAACTAAGTTAAAAATATATTTCGAAGTTTCGAAAAGATTCCAAAAAAATTTTGAACGTGAAAAGATTTCAAAACATTTAAAACACAGCGTAGATTTTTGAAGATGTCGAACGCAAAATTTATAAGCTTTTTAAATATTTTGAAATGTTGTAAATGAATAAAAAATTTGTATCAAAATGCCTAGAAAAGCTAGCACTAATTGTTTGGTTGAAAAATTAATTTTAAAGGAATATTTAATAAGATTTCCAAAATTTTCAAAAAGAATCTGGATGATATTAATGTAGTTTTTTTTACTTTTACAGCATTTCCCAAAAATTGTAGGAAAAATTAGAGTTCCAGGATAATAAAATTATTATTAGATTGCTGGAAAATTTTTTTATTGTTTTTTAAACAAATTTTTAAGAGAATATTCAACTCGACACTCACATTCCTGAAACGAACTAACTCTAAATCACAAATCCCAACCCATAAGCCCTAAACCCATAAATCCCAACCCATAAACCAAAACCCATAAACCGTAAACCCATTAACACTAAACCCATAAATCACAATCCTTAAACCCTAAACCCACAAATTCCAACCCATAAACCCTAAACCTGGACCCATAAATCCTAAACCTATTTACAAATCCCAACCAATAAACAACAAAATAAATCTTAAACCCATTAATGTTATCCTATACACACTGTAGAATTCACTCCTAAACTCTTAACCCACAAATTCCAACTCATAAACCCTATAACTATAAACCCTAAACTCACAAATCCCAATCCTTAAACCCTAAACCACAAATCCCAACCCATAAACCCTAAACCCATAAATTGCAAGCCATAAAACATAAGCGGTAAACCCATAAACCATAAACCCATAAATCCCAATCCTTAAACCTTGAACCCACCAATCCCAACCCATAAATCCTAAACCTGGACCCATAAACCCTAAACCTATTTACAAATCCCAACCAATAAACAACCAAATAAATGTTAAACCCATTAATGTTAACCTATACATCCTGCAGAATTCACTCCTAAACTCCTCAACCACAAATTCCAATCCATAAACTCTAAAGCCATAAACCCTTAATCCGCCAAACACAACCCATAAACCCTAAGCCTGGACCCATAAACCCTAAACCTATTCACAAATCCCAACCTATAAATAAAAAAATAAATGTTAAACCCATTAATGTTGACCTATACATCCTGAAATATTCACTCCTAAACTCTTAACCCACAAATCCCAACCCATAAACAACAAATCCCAACCCATAAATCACAAATCCCAACCCACAAATCCCAACCCATAAACCCTAAACCCATAAGTCCCAACCCATAAACCCTAAACGGTAAACCCATAAACCCGTAAATCCCAATCCTTAAACCCTGAACCCACCAATCCCAACCCATAAACCCTAAACCTGGACCCATAAACCCTAAGCCTGGACCCATAAACCCTAAACTTATTTACAAATCCCAACCAATAAACAAAAAAATAAATGTTAAACCCATTAATGTTGACCTATACATCCTGAAATATTCACCCCTAAACTCTTAACCCACAAATTCCAACCCATTAACCCTAAAACCATGAATACTTAACCTCTAGATCCCAACCCATAAACCCTAAATCCACAAATCCCAACCCATAAACCATAAACCTAGACCTATAAACCCTAAACAATAAAACCCAACCCATAAACCCTAAACCCATAAATCCCAACCCATAAACCATAACCCATAAATCCCAACCCATAAACCATAACCCATAAATCCCAACCCATAAACCATAACCCATAAATCCCAATCCTTAAACACTAAACCCACAAATCCCAACCCATAATCCCTAAGCCTGGACCCATAAACCCTAAAACTATTTACAAATCCCAACCAATAAACAACAAAATAAATGTTAAACCCATTTATGTTAACCTGTACATCCTGTAGAATTCATTACTAAACTTTTAACCCACAAATTCCAACCCATAAACCCTAAAACCATAAATTCTTAACCCCTAAATCCCAACCCATAAACCTTAAACCCACAAATCCAAACTATGGGTTTAGGGTTTATGGGTTGGGATTTATGGGTTGGAATTTGTGAGTTAAGAGTTTAGGAGTGTATTCTACAGGATGTATGGGTAACATTTATGGTTTTAGGATTTATTTTGTTGTTTATTGGTTGGGATTTGTAGATTTAGTGTTTATGGGTTGAGATTTGTGGGTATAGGGCTTATGGGTTGGGATTTATGGGGTTAGGGTTTATGGGTTTACGGGTTATGGGTTTATGGGTTGGGAATTACGGGTTTAGGGTTTATGGGTTCGGATTCATGGTTTAGGGTTTGTTGGTTTCAGGAAAATAGAAAATTAAAACGACAATAAAATACAACAATGTACAAAAAAATAAAAAATAAGTACGAAATTCGTCTCAATAATGGAACAAAGTTGTACTTTCCTGTAATTTTTGTTGAAATTTATGGTATTTATCAATTTTATGGAAGACGGTGTTTTTAAGAAAAAATAATTGGGTCAAAAATATGGAAATTATAAAGTTTGAAAATATTATCTGTTACTTTCAATAATTTCTGTCAAATAATTGGATAGTGACAAAATAATAATTGTTTTGTGAGAATATACGAATTTATTTAGGTCATAGTTCAATAAAAGAATGCTATTTTATTTAGGTCATAGTTCAATAAAAGAACGCTATTGGGTCACATTTTTACATTTGTGAATATGCTACGTCACCCCCCACAAAGACAAAATATTGACAAGTTATGGCTTCAATACGAAAAAACTAGAATCATTCACACAGTTAATCCAATTTCATTTCACTGTATTCATGTCATAACCTTCAAGTTTCCAACCACAAGTACTCTTATGAAAAACAAACTTTTTAAGACTGTAAAACTTTAAAAAGGTCTTGCGACTTTTTCTACCATGTCAATGTTACAGGTTATTAGTAAATTTATTATCAGTACATTTAATCATTTTTAATCACTTACTTTCACAATCACAATTTCAGAATTATTCAATTTTTAAACGAACTTTGAAATTACTGAATTTTTAGCGCTTTAAGATCAAATTGAATAATTCGTAAAGTTTCCCATTAGAAATGATGTTTAAAGCTTTTAGAATAAGACAACTTTAAAAGTTCAGAATACTTATATTTAATAATTTTATATTTAAATATTTCAAGTTGGTTGGTTTCAATTTCAATCAGATTTAAATTTAATTTTTTTAAACTTAAATATTCTAAATTGTTTGCTTTTAATTTTAATTTTGAATTAAATTCTTTAGAATAAATTAATATTTCTTTCTTCAATTTTTAATTTTCAATGCCATATCTTACAATTGCCCGATTTCTATTTGAAGATTAAAAAAAAATGAATCATCTAAAATTGAAAAATGTTTGATTGGAATATTTCAAGAATGAATAATAATTCGAAATAAAGTGTAACTTTCTTTAAGTTTGAATGGTCACAAATTTAGAGTTATGAATTTTCATTTTGAACGCTGATTTTTCAATTTTTCCTGTTTATAACTTTTAGTTTTGAAATTCAATTCAAAATAGTTAAATTTAAAAAAGTATGGGTAAACAAATATAGAAGCTGTTAATATTCAAAAAATTTTAATTTACCTAAAATAATTGAAATTTTTAAGAAAAAAGAGTAATATAAGTTTCAATATTCAATACATAGAAATATTAATTAGAAATTTTTTCGTTTATAATGTCTCCCATTTAAAATCACGTTTTTTGAATGGTTAAATAACGGTGAATTTATTTTTTGGTCTTGAAATAATTTGTCTAACCAATTTTAATATAAACCAATAATTTTTTACGCAATAATAATTTGAAATTGCAGAATTTCAGAAGCTTTGTTTTTGAAACTCTTAATTTATTTTTAAATTTCAGAATGTCAAATTTTAATAGCTTGAAACGAAAACTACGCGCCCTACAAGAAAAATTTGATATCAAAATTTGTAGATCTTTTTTGGAAGAACAATTTTTTTCTTTTTATTTTCTTCGTACCTTGTATTGATTGACCACAAAATGAAAATTTTTATTTGTAATAACATTTTTCATGAATGCAACAAAAAAAATGCATCTCATCAAAAAAATTCTAAAAAAGAAATTTGTTTATTTTCTTAAAATGAATAATTACATTTCTAAAGATTTTTTTACATCTCATACAGTTTTCGATGAATAGAACCAGAACTGAATTTTGGGATTTTTCATATCTCAGAATTTTTTTTTCGGCTCCTTTACTTTTTCAAAAAATACATTTTCTTGTGCAGGTGCTATCACCTCCACTTCCTGAAATCACAAAATAATAAAAATTAGATTCCACCAGAATTTTGGGCCTTTTTAGGCTCTTCAAATCTGCAAAAAAAAAGTTACGCAAAACAACCCTTAAGTTCCAAAATCAACTCACTTGAAAAAACTGGAATTTTTCACAAATTTAATCCAGGCGTATTTTTTGGCTTTTTTGGGCTCCTCGAAAATACCCAATCCGGTTGATAATAACGTTAAGGGTTGGACCCCAAAAATCGCAGTGGGTATTTTCGATGAGCAAAAAGAAAAAAAGAAAAAAATACACCGGGACTACATTTGTGAAAAATTCAATTTTTTTGAAGGGGGTTGATTTTTGAACTTAAGGGTTGTTTTGGGGATATTTTTTGCGGATTTCAAGAGCCCAAAAAGGGCGCCGAATTCTGTTGGAATTGATTTTTTATTATTTTGTGATTTAGAAAGTAGTGATAGGTTCATTTAAGCTTGCTGTTTTTTAAACCACCTCAATGACCAAGTTGTTTGAAGAAAACGGACAAAAAAAATGGCTATTGTATTATGTTTTTATTTTTTGTAATATTATATGATTCACAATAGGTTCAAATAATATATATAATTATTATTATAATATAAAGCTCAATCATGGACCTTATGGGTATTGGAACTGTGATGGAGAAACCCTTTCTGCAGTCCAAAATTGTCCACAGCCTTTAAAAATTGTCCCGGTCGCCCCACGTGTTTTTTTTAACTGCTCAAAGATTTTGGAATTATCCAGGTTGTCAAAATTATCAATCTCATGGGTCTGTCTTATTATCCTCAGTACTTGTATTAGTACTTGTATCAGTAGTGGATTTGGTCGCCTCTTCAGGTTTTTGTTTTTTCTGCTGTTCGGCTTTTTGTTGATTCGCCTTTTCAGCGTTTTTATTTTTATCCTGTTCAGCTTTTTGTTTTTTCTTCTCTTCGGCTTTTCGTTTTTTCTCCTCTTTCTCTTTCCGTTTTTTCTCCCGTTTCTCTTTCTTTTTTTTCTCATGTTCGGCTTTTCTTTTCTTATGTTCGGCCCTCTTTTTTCTCTGTCGTTCGGCTTTCTTTTTTTTATCCCTGTCATGCTTCTCTTTTTTCTTACGTCGGGAATCCTTTTTATTATTTTTGGATTTTTTTCCTTTTTTTGATTTTTTATGTTTAGCAGACTTTTTAGTTTGATCAGATGTCTTAGCTGTGTTTCCTTCTGAATTTGATCCAGATGAAACGGCATTTTTCTGTGCCCCCAAATCAGAAGGAACAGTATCTTTACCTACAGTGGTATCTAGTGTATTCGCTTTAGTTTTTGATGTATCAACTCCGACTTGAGATGGATCTGTGGTCGATTTAGTATCTGAAGAAACAGCATCTTTATCTGAACTGGAACCTGATTTAGTCTTTTTACCTGGTGTTTTATCAGCTCCAACTTGAGATGGATCTGTGGTCGATTTATTATCTGAAGAAAGAGCATCTAGATCTGAACTGGAACCTGGTTTAGCCTTTTTATCTGGTGTTTTACTAGTTCCAACTTGGCCTGGATCTTTGACTGACCCATCATCTGAAGGAGGAACATTTTGATCTGAACTGGAACCTGGATTAGTCTTTTTATTTGGTGTTTTATCAGTTCCAACTTGGGCTGGATTTTTGAGTACCCCATCATCTGGAGGAGGAAGATCAGCATCTGAACTGGCATCGGGAAAGGCTGAACATAATTCTGTAACAAAACAACATAAATTTTATGAATTCGAGAGGTTAGAAATCGATTTGAAAAGAATTAATTCCTAGCTGTCTTCAAATTACAGAAGGAAGTTCTGATGAGCTTTGCTTAACGTTGCTTGCTACGCAATAATGTAGTACAAACCAAGAAAAGATACTAAAACAACTATTAGGATTGATAAATCCCTCATATAAGAGCTGCTCTCAAAATATCATAGTACT
>CAKNWT010330583.1:0-11690 GCA_932066315.1 Andricus coriarius | reverse complement strand
CTTAAAAACAAGGTTAAACAACCACCGCAGGGTCCCACTGAGAGCAACTGACATCTAAGAATGACACCGGCTCTCAGTAGGACCGCGGTGAATCACACTCATGGCCACATCTTACAACTGTGAGATGGGTGGTCACAGTAGACGATCAAATCACAACGACAGGCCGGTGAAACCCTCGTGTGTTCTGAGGACACGAAGCGACCCGAGTATGACAGCTTTCTGCATCCATTTCGCAAGTGCCTTGGCATATTTTTGGCACGCGGGTATGGCTTTAAGGTTACGAACCAGTGATAGTTTCGCACCTCCGAGAGCACCTATCACAAGGTCAATTACTTGTACCGAATATTTTAGCTACAGTCGTTGCAGCTCCCTTTTAATGTCTTGATATCTTTCCTGCTTTTCTTTCTCCTTGGTAGTGATGCTGTATTCAGACGGAGCCGAGAATTCGATCACGAATATAGTTCGTTTCTCAAAGTCTTGGAGAACAATATCAGGCCTCGAGTGTGCTACGCAGACTGCTGTCCGAAAATCGTAGTTCCATAAAATCTGGCACTTCTCGTTTTGGACAATTGACTCTATCTCCCTTGGAGCGTTCGGCAGGGCAGCGTCACGGCCAACACCGTAAGAGCGACCAAGATGGTAATAAAGCACCCTTAGGGCCGCATTATGTCTGTAGATATACGTCGTTCCTGCGTGGGTGGGACACCCCGATAGTATGTTATCTAGGTACTCAGCGTGTGCATGACACGCTCTGCACCTATCGATTGGAACTTCTTGACATAAAATGCGATCACGGTATGCTAGGTGGAAATGAAACCATCCTGGCATGCGAAAATAAAACCCTCTGTACCCGAATTAAGTCCTGATGATCTGAGAAAAGCAAAAGTTTGCTCTTCCGACAAGGATTGTTTTTCTACATTTCTGTGAAAGGTTCCGTGCATTTTCTTGACGAGTAGCTCTTAGTGAAATTTTGCAAACTCTGATTTCTTCACTTCGGCTTTTAAAAGGGAAGCATCTAGATGAAGTAATGCACTTTCCTCACTTCTGATGTTAAAATTCAGGCCAAGGGTCTCGGCCGCTTGCTCCGCGGCTTTGTACAGGAACGCTCCTTCACCAATCATCTCGAGGTTCCTGAACATTTTTAGGAAGAGATCTCTATCCTTGGCAACGATATAAGCTGTACTATAATCTATAATCGCGGAACGGACAAATTGATATGCAAGCTTTTATGCATATGCATGATCTTACGTGTGCTGATATCAAGGGCCTTAAGTTCATTCTTCGTCCATTGAATCACCCCAAACGAGTAGAGTAGAACAGGGACGCCAAGCCTGTTAGTCGCACATACCTTGTTCAACGCCGACAGATTGGAAGACCAAATCTGTCGAAGAAAATGCTTGTATCTGCTTCGGAGAGACTCCTTTACTGATGTTGCGTCCTAAAAGCAGCGTTGAGGCACGCCCAGGTATGTATAGGTCTCTCCAGCTTTAAGATGTCTAATAACACTTATATCCACAAGCTCAGGGTCCTCGGGAACGCCATCAATCTTTCCTTTCTTCAGATGAATTTTGGCATGGATCTTCAGGTCATCCATATAAAATACATGAGTGACCTTATGCTCGCGCTGGTTAGTGTCGCCACCGATGTATCCAGAAGAATTTCGTAGTGCGAGAGATAGAAGCAGAAGTGTCATGCAAAAAAGCAAAGGTCTCATGGCATCGCCCTTCTGGAAGGTGACGTTGTTCGTTTTCACACGATAATTTCCAGATGAGATAGTAAATCAGGTTTTCCAAAGAGGCATCAATCTCTGTATACATCTCACTATGTGTGCATGCCCCTTCAAGTTTTCCAAGAGACAGATGATAATTTTATGAGAGGTTGAATCGAAAGCTTTCCGGTAGTCAATCCAGGCCATTGACAGGACGCGCTGATGGACTGCAGCGTCTTTACAGACGCACCTGTCAATTATCAGGTTCTCTCAAAATCCTGCTACATCTTTTCTCGAGCCACGTTGTTCGTACATCTCTCGCTACACAGGCTCAATTCTGCGGACAATCCTGTTGTTCACGGTAGCTGTAATGATCTTATACAGTGTGTTCAAACAAGTTATTGGCCTGTAATTCTCTGAGTTGAACAAGTTCCCTTTTTCGGTAGGGGTATAGTGCGTCCTAATAACAGCCACTACGGAATGGGTGTTTTCGACTTTCAATATGAGGTGAATATGCGGGACAAATGTTGGTGTGTAGAAGTAAACTTCTTTTACCAGAAGATATTGATACCATCTGGTCCTGCAGCGGAAAAGTTCTTCCTGCCTCTAAGTGCTTTTTTCAACTGTTCGGCAGTGATTGATGGACATTCTACCTCAGATGCTATGAGGTTGTCACAAAAATCCTTGAAGTGGATGATATGATCAGTATCTTCTTTCAGCTCCAGTGTTTTTGGGAGCTTGTACACCTCTCTCCAAAAAGTCTACCTCGTTGGGCTTGGGTGGATTTTTGACAGAAACAGGTTGATCACTGAAGAAGCGAGATGGGTCAGCTAGAAACTTTTGATTCTCTCTGATCCATCTCTCCCTCTTCTGTATTTTCCTCCTTGCGTCAGATAACAGCCTTATTTTGTCAACAATATGATGCTGGATTTTCAGCAGCTTTGACTTCATCAGTGTGTGATTCCAGATCCTCAGTTCTTGGGCGAACTTTCGAAACCTTTCCGTGATCGGTCTACCAGATGTTATGTAGTCAATCACACATTGAAGGCGGGACGCATTCTGCCTTGCCCATCCAATCTTCTTGTTCAGTTGATGCAAGCAAACATAAACGGGGCGGAAATTATACGATCTTAACTTGTATTCTCACACACTCTCAGCGATGGCACATGGACTGTCGGCTATCTAACTCATTTTTTTGATTGGTTAATCTCTAATTGCTAATTGCTCGGTAATTATGCATTTAATCAAATTTTTTTATTGATTATTTTTTATTTAGTTTTTCACAAGGAATCAGGAAATATATATATATATATATATATTTATATATATATATGTATTTTGAATACATGGACACCCTGTATATTAGAAATCTGGCCAATATTATTTAAAAATATTGGCCACCGATGTTCACTTCATCGACATATAGTACTGGACCGCAAGCTACAGCCATCGGAATTGGAACAGGGAATAGAAAGATAGGGGAAATCGGGAAAGTCAATCTGTCCTTTTCTAAGGATGGCGATTGTTGGATTGATCCTTTTCTCTGAAAGCAGATGGAAGCAGTGATGCTAATAGACCGCGACTTTTTTAACTGCGCAAGCGTTGCCTTGGAAGGTGAAAGCCACGTTATTGGTCGCAATGCGCGCAGTTTTTTTAAATGCTTCAAATTCATTTTTATTATCAAGTGCAGAAATTATAATAATTTATGTTAATATGGTTCATATATGTTACTGAAATAACTATAAGATCCATGATAATACAGTATTTCATTATTACTACT
Organism: Andricus coriarius; assembly: GCA_932066315.1. Taxonomy (NCBI): domain Eukaryota; kingdom Metazoa; phylum Arthropoda; class Insecta; order Hymenoptera; family Cynipidae; genus Andricus; species Andricus coriarius. The sequence goes on along the minus strand of CAKNWT010330583.1, from coordinate 8,202 downwards.
ATGGGAAATGCAATGTACTTAATAGCCGATTATAATATCAAAGTTTGTCTAAAAATAGTAAATAAAATATGATAAATTTGAAAAACATCTTATTTTGACTAACGGTGTATATAATGTGTATTAAAATCAAAGCCAAAATGTTCTTTTTCGAATTTTTATTTTTATTTTTTTTTCGACGTTTTTTCCTCTAGATCCGTTTTAAGATCAGCATTTCCCAAACTGCAACTAAAGAGAAAACAAACAAGTTTCCATTTGCAGGCGATTTTCAGTAACTTCGTTAACCTTTGAGCTATTTTATTTCGAGACTGACAGTACCAAGTTTCAGCTCGATAGTTTTAAAAACTACATTCATAGATCTGCAGCTGAAGAGAATACCAACGAGTTTTAATTTCCATGCGATTTTCAATAATTTTGTTAATCTTGTTATTTTATTTTATGAATGACCGTGATAATTTTCAGGTCAATAGTTTTAAGAACAACATTTCCAGAACTGCAGCCAAAGAGAAATTCTAAATACCTAATTGCTTAGGTTGTACGTGCAATATTAATTAATTCCAAAATTGAGTTCCAGAACAACAGTACAAATTTTTCCGTCCATATTAATAGCATATACACATATCTTTTATGCAGTTTTTAGGACTAAAAATGTATATTCCGTTGATTTGTTTTTTATTTTTCACTTTAGGGAAGAATATTAGATTTAATTTTTTTTCTTTTATATTATATGACTTTTAACTTTTTTCCCCTCTGGGCCGGCTGGGGCGGGGGGTGAGGATCTGATTTAAAACAATATTTTTGACACTATTTGACCCAGAGTTTATTATAGCGAAAATGGTAGCTTCTAATCAACCAAGACCGTGATATATCCTACAAGATGTGCACCTGTTATCGCAGTAAATCACGGATCTAGAGGAGAAAACCTCGAAAAAAATATAATAAAAATTCTGGGCTTAAAGGGACTCCATAGTTCGCCTCCAGCCCCTAACCCGATCGTCGGGGGCCCTATTGTTCCGCCCGAGTCGAGTCCTGGCAGTACAGTCTTCTTCAAGATACACTGCCAACCATGGATCCGAACCATGGAGCAACCAGTAGCAGGTGCAATTGGAAAGAGATACATTAGAAAGAGAAAGGAGAGACAGTGCAGAGCAAAGTATTATTACATTTTGACCAATTTTAAATTCAGACTTGAAGCTTTTAGATACATATTTTTTCCGTGATTCCTGAAAATTAGTAAAGAATAACAAAAACAAAAAAAAACATGGATGAGCAGGATAAATTAATCCTTCGTTAAACAATGTTTTGGCTCTGAGAAGGGTCGATTTTTTGTCCTGAAAAGGACCGATTTTTTGTCCTGAAAAAAAAAATTATCTCGAAGAAAATGCTTCAGCCTCATTGAGGATAGAAGTATTTCATTAATTTAACGTAAACTGAATTACTAATACAGAAAATTTCCATGAATGCAAATTTATACCTGTGATATCAATAGAGAAATTGGGGAGGGTAATATGTAATTAATATGTTTTCTGAAAACTCCCTTATTGGTGTATTTTCCTCCAATCACATAGTCCATGTTTTTTTTTTGTATCTGTTACTCTTTACTGTTCCAGGCAGAAATATTATATATAGTTTATATCACGAAGTAGTATAAGGAGATCCAACTCTAATATAAGGATACCCCCCATTTTTCCGTACCCACTTCCTATAGCATACCCACAGCATACCAGATTACGTATTTTAGCGCCTCTCAGGACAAAATTTGAAACTGTTGAAACCTAACTCTAAAACCTATGTTATAAAGGTTTCCGTAAGAGGCGCTAGAACACGTAATCCGAAGTGCTATAGGATGCGGGCACGGAAAAGTGGGGGTATAATTTTCCGAAATGGCCCATAGAGTTGGATCTCCTTATACTACTTCGTGGTTTATATATAGGGTGAAGTATTATATATAATATTCATTTGTTTTATACATTCTTTATATAAAACAAATGAATATTATATATAATACTTCACACCATACATAAACTATATATCATATTTCCGCCTGGGGGTTTTTTTTAGGAATCACAGCGTAAGTGCATTAATATTACTCAGTTGTATCGAGAAAGTGATGCACTGAAAAAAATGGTATAGCTGTTGTAGCTAGAAGTATATTGCTGGGGAGATATAGCTGAATTTCCAATAAAGTCTAGGTAGGACTGCAAACTAGATAGCTAAGATATAAAAACCGTCTATCTCCTGCAGACAGAAAATCTGGGAAATAAATCTATCACCATTTGCTAAACATTCTAGCAGTCATACTCAAACATTGTATCTCCTATGATTGGTTTGCTCGTTACAGCTAAATTTTCTAGGTACTGTACCTATACTATTTAGGAAGACGAAATCCAGCGATACTTTCTAGCTGGGATAGCAAGAATTCTAGGTAATACACCCAAAAAATTTTGTCAGTGTGCTTGATGAAAAAATATGTCTCTAAAAACTTCAAGTCTGAATTTAAAATTGGTCAAATTTTAATACTTCTTTGCTCTGCACTGTCTCTCCTTTCTCTTTCTAATGTCTCTCTTTCCAATTGCACCTACTACTGCTTGCTCCATGGTTCGCATCCATGATTTGCAGTGTATCTTGTAGAAGACTGTACTGCCAGGACTCGACTCGGGCGGAACAATAGGGCCCCCAACGATCGGGTTAAGGGCTGGAGGCGAACTATGGAGTCCCTTTAAGCCAAATACTATATTATCATGGATCTTATAGTTATTGCCGGAACATAAATGAAACATACTAACATAAATTATTATAATTTCTCGTCTTGAAAATGAAAATGAATTTGAAGCATTTAAAATAAGCGCGTGTTTTACGGCCAATAACGTGGCTTTCCCCTTCCAACGCAAGGACATACTACTCCTTACTATTTCTTCATGATGTAAATGGTTAGATGGCATTGAATGATAAATTTTAGACAAAAAAAGGTCCAAAAGTTGATTTAGAAATATAAATTTATCATTTAAAAAATCCGGACAAAGTAAAAAGTCCTGTAGGACAACTCACACAAGCCCTCAAGTGACGACATGTCCGGGGAAATCCGGGCGGATGGTCGCTCTACGTTTTATCAGGACCTGGTCCCTATAGGAAATTCTCAGGATCTCCTGTGTCCACTGATGAGATGTTATAGTAAAATCTACTATACTTTCAATATTGAGAAGTACTACCTTCGCAGCAATCTACGAACCAGTAATTTTAATAGTAAAACTTTCTAGTTTTGATAGTAATGACTACCAATTTAAATAGTGAAACTTACTGATTTTAGTAGTAAGAATACTATTTTAAATAGTAAACCTTACTAATTGTAATAGTGAGAATTACTACTTTAAGTACACTGTGAGAAAAATCTGTATTAAATTTAATACAAATGTGTATGAAGTCATTTGCAAACACAGTAGTTGAAATTTAATATACAATGAAATATGAATAGATGTACACTTTATATTAAGTATAATATATAGGTCGGTATTGAAGCGTGCTTGAAAACTCAAAGTGCTTTTATTTCTTTAAATCTTATCATATATTCACAATATAAGTAATAATCCAGAATTCGTCGATGTAATTGCTTTTTACGTTCAAAGTACAACGTACATGTGGAACTCTTTCAAAAGTTTGCTCTGAATGGTAGAAATGTAATGTGAGTACAGTTGATTGTAGGTTAGGTCTGTCATTTATCTACGTAATTGAACTTTTAGACTTAGAATCCGATTTTTTTCTTGATTAATTGTAAGAAGGTATCATGTTTTATTATTAAGAATCGAAACTTACTGCTAATCTTATTTTAATTTTATGTAAAATAGAATTATCTGAGCGATTATCATGAATGTATATGAAATTGAATAAACACGTAACTAAATAGCTATTTCATATGCTTGAGATATAAGCTTTAATATACATTGGTATTTTAAATTTAATACTATTTTTAACAGTGTAGTGAGATTAACTAGTTTATTTGTAAGACTAAGGGCCGGTTTCACCAGCTCTGATTAAGATGTTAATCCTCGATTATTCTAATTCAATCAGTACCTTGCGTTCCACCATCTTCTAAAGTATGATTAAAGAGAGTTAATCACTGTTTAACTTAACCGCCCGATTTTGGCCGGTTAACGGAGTTAATTGGCGATTTACGCTGGTTGGGAAAACAGAACCAAAAATCGAAGTTTGCACTTGAGGATTTGCAGCAGGTTCAGAGCAAATGTGCATCATTTTTATAATAATTTTTATCATACCTACGCTTTTTTTATCAATATGTAGATGAAAAAAGCTGTGAAGCCAAAATACCTTTGATGAGGCAAATTGTGTTCCAATAACCTCACTTTTCTTATACTGGATGTCACATGACTTGGTTAATGTCGTCCGCTTGTACAGTGCGCGCGAAACCAACTTAAACGTTCTTCTTGCAGCGGCCAATCAGAATCTCCGTTACAAGAGAATATCAAAGTTACCACGAAAAGGGTATATGATTAGCTAATCAGAGTTAAAATATCCAATTTAACCATGATTAAAGTCTCGATTAAAGAATAATCATGATTAGCTAATCATGTATTTAATCAGAGTTGGCGAAATTGGCCCTAACTAAGTTAATAGTAAGACTTACTAATTGAAGTAGTAAGTACAACTGCCTGAAAATAGTATGTACCATTGAAAGTTGTCACGACAACAAGTAAAGTAGTAAGAACAACTACTACCAATCTTGTGAATAAAAGTAGTAGCCCCAACCAGCTAAATAGCAGCGGCATATATTACAAACTAAAGTAGTTGGCCCTACTTCTTTATTAGTTGTCCCAACGAACAATGTATGAGTATTACCCAACAAAAAGTTTACAAATGGGTTCATTTTTTTAAATTTGAAACACAGAAATTAATTCTCTACAGTAAACGAAACTTTACTTTACCTTGTACAAAAAGCCTGTGAATGAAAAGCGCATTCAACTAATTGCATTTTAAGCATTACTTGTTTTTTATTACAATAGGTCCTTGAACTTTCAGGATATAAACCATATTTGATTTTAAATTGATGGTTTCTCGATGCTATCGTTTTTTGTAGCTTCATATTCAAAAATAGGAACATTACTTGAAAACGGGACGAAAAAAAAAACAAGAAAAATGTCCGGGTCCGGCTTTTTATTATATAATAATTGGCTTTTTAGTACCGTAGCCAAGGTATCAACAGTAAGCTCCTCCTTTAATATCATAAATCATGATACTAACAACTACGTGACAGCATTAACGATAGGCCCAGCGGGATGTATCTTCTATTAGAAGGTTCATCATCGTTAAATCCTTCAGGAATGACATCAATTCGAAACGGTTGTGAGAGTGTACTGCCATCTCGCAAAATCATACACATTTTCTAATAACTCTCCGAAGCCCAAGGAACTTCAATTTTTTCAAATTTTTAGCATTTGTCATTGGAATTTTCTTATTCTTTCAATTTTAAGCAAGCGAAAGTTCCGATAATAATATACAACCTCTGATGCCTAGACCAGGAACGATTAACTTTCAGGTGGTTCATCGAAGTGATTTGTCCATGAACGATTTGATTTGACGCTTTGAATAGAATCAGCAGGGTGTATGTCACATTAAGCGATGACCGAAAGTTCAGAAACACCGCCTTGAATTACACACGCGAGATTAATATTTGCTTTCGAAATGGAGGTCCTCTGTATGTCACCTGCCAAGAAAACAAGAATAGGAAAAGAAGAATAATTGTTTGCGTAACAGCAAAGGTTTTAAATACTATTACGCATAATTTCAACATAAATTTCCGGGTAAAAGTATTTGGTCTTTATTTTATCTAGAATGTCTTCAATATGTCTTTAAGGCCATGACGTCTGTTTGCGTCTCACCAACTACATGTTGGAGATATACACACTTCCCTTGCATTTATGGCTGTAGCTGTGCCAAGACAAGACTAGATAGACTTGTCTTGAGACACGGACGGATTATTTATGTCTTGGTTTTATTAGTATAAATTTTGAACATTTTGGTCTCAAAAACTACAGGCATATAAAATTTTCTATAAAAAGATGAAAACTGTCATTTTCTACAAGTACCTAGTAAACTGTTGGAGATAGGGAAAGAAATGGACAAAATTTTTAGATTCTCCATCCAAAAAACATAATTATTCCAGACAAAGAAGCTTATGAATACATAAAAAATAAATAAGATGAAGATAAATAATATAAACATTCTGTAAAATTTAATCCGGATTAACGATAACCCTCGGAGGCCTTGGGAGCCTTTTGGCTGGTATTTGAGTTATAAATCTCTCAGGTTCCTTCCAAATCAAATAATCTTGTCTCAAGACATACATTTTTGTCTTCAAGACGAAAATATTCGTCTTAAGACATCAAAGATAGACTAGTTCCGTCTCTCATGCTACACATAAAAAATAGCTTGAAATTGTCTTGGATTAGACCCTACCCAAGAGAAAATGAAGACCAAATATTTTTACCCGGGTAAGTACGCACGAATGGTATTTATAGATGTTGAGGAAGCTTTTGACTATGTTTGGCAACAAGGACAACTATTTACATTCCATAATCAGATGAATTGTAGCAGGGGTCCCACAGGAAGCAGTGCATGGCCTGGTACTATTTAGTGTACAAATAATTTCTGCCCGTTTTAAGCAACTTTTATTGTGATTTATAAAAATCTAATAAAATGCAAGTATTAATTAATATAGTGGCCATGGACTCCTACTGTTCTACGCTAACGCTCAGGCAATTAATGAATTCCATGGCGAAAGAAGGCTTGATCTTTTAACGCTATAAAGTCATTCATCATTTTTCGCACTTCAGCTTTATTTTGAGTTTGGTGTTCAGCTAAGCTGTTTTGTAATGAGCATGAAAAATGGTAATCGGGCGGGGCAACGTCTGGAGATAAGCAGGATGTGGCAGAATTTCTTATTGCAATGTTACTCTTTTCAACAGAACCGTTTGGCGAAAAAAATTCCAAGAGAAGGGATCATATTCTGGGTATGGACGAATATCACAGGACGACAACGCTAAGACACATAGAAGTTTCGTGGTCCGCCAAACCCAAGAAGAATTGTAAGGGAAATTCTGCCACTTCCGGCTTACTCTCCAGACATTGCCCCGTCCGATTACCACCTTTTTCGCTGGTTAAAAAACAGCTTATCTGAACACCATATGCAAATTGAAGCTGAAGTGCGAAAAATGGTAAATGACTTTATAACGTCAAAAGATCAAGCCTTCTTTCGCCATGGAATTCATTAATTGCCTGCGCGTTAGCGAAGAGTAGTAGGAGTCAATGGCCACTATATTAATTATACTTGCATTTTGTTAGATTTTTATAAATAAAAAAAAACAGTTGTTAAAAACGGGTAGAACGTGTTTGTACACCTAATATTTAGATTATTTTTTAATCATACAGTATGTAGGTGTCTTTAGAGTACACTTACAAAATTCTTTAAATTTGTTTACAGACTCAAGTTTGCTACCAGGAGCTCTTCTCGATTCTATACTTATATTTACTGACTATATATTAATAATTAATGTAATAAACCCATAGGTATTCTGGAAAAAAATTATCCAATGTGTGATCTTAAGTCTGCTCTATTATTATCCAATAAAATGCTCTGATATAAAATACTTATCAGGCCAGTACCCGAGTAAAAATGCTTCGACTTGAGTTCGACTTGGTGATGTTTTGAATTTGCGTCAAAGACTGGCTGCTTCTCAAAACTGAGACGAGACATAAGATAATGTCTTACTATTATGGTCTCAGCATGGTGATTTAAATTCGGCGTAAACTTGTCTTAAGACGAACCTTTTTGAACTCAGAAATGAGACTGTTAACAAATGCGAAGGATTAAAATTGATGAATGAAAATTTTTTATATTATTCAATTGGATATTTGTAATTTTAAAACTCAGAATCTGTTTGTCTGACCAAGTATAACCGAACGCGTCCTCGGGTTGAGGATAGAGGGTCCCTGTACCAAGGGTTTCTGCTGAATATGGTTACAATAATTAATAAGCAGTCACGGACAATTGTCCAGGGATGCTCCCGAAGGAATAATCCCTAAGCGGGGGCGTAACAACCGTGCCGAAAGCTGAATGGCACCTGGGTGAGGTGTCTTAAACGGTGACTCTGAGATACCGGGCGACCTCTTAGAGTATGCAGCCTTATCCTTGCA
>CAKNWT010330582.1:0-13249 GCA_932066315.1 Andricus coriarius | reverse complement strand
ACGTCAGCACCTCGGTTGGCTCGGGCCATGCAATTTTTTCCGGAATTGTGGAAAAACAATTCATGGCGTTTGCATCACGACAATGCACATGCTTACTCATCGTTGAATGCGCGTGACTTTTTGACCAAACACAAAACCACAATCAAGCCTCAGCCACCATATTCACCGGATTTGGTCCCCTGCGATTTTTTCCCGTTCTCAAAATTGAAGAGACCCATGACAGGACGGAGATTTGCAACGATAGACGAGATAAAGAATACATCGTTGGAAGAACTCAAGCCTATACCAAAAAGTACTTATCAGAAGTACTTCGAGGATTGGAAAAAGCGTTAGCACATGTGGGTTATATCTGAGGGGGGTTACTTTGAAGGGGAAATCATTAATATTGATGAAAAAATCAATATTTTTGTATGAAAATTAAAAGTCACCTTACTTTTTGAACACACCTCATATTTACTACTTTCTTAAACGGAGAATAGCCCATTCCGCAGTGGCTAGTGGACGGACGCACGGTATTGATCCCCAAGACCGGAGATTTGTCAAGTCCACAGCACTACAGGCCCATAGCTTGTTTGAACATCAGCTACAAGCTATTCACTGGCATCCTCAAAGAGAGGATATTAACATCTATCGAGCCGGTATGGAGTGCCATAATTGAACAACGTGGATGCAAAAGAGCGCTGGCAGGTATCAAGGCAATCTGTCCATGGCTTGGATAAAACGAGCTTAAAAGAGCTTATGCTCTTGTGGCGGACAAGATTTGTCATAACATCTGACAAAAGACAAGTGACTACCAGCTATATCACATATGATCTCTTGCCTATATCTATTGTCCTCCAAGGCAAAAGCTCTGGATACCAGCTTTTATGCATGGACGACCTTAAACTCTTCGCTTCCTCGAAAGAGGATATTAACATTCTTTTGGAGGCGGTGAATAGGTGCTCTGAAGCGATTGGCATGAACTTTCGACTGGAAAATTGTGCCTGCGTCCACCTACACCAAGGACGACTAGAAACTACACCATCGAGTGACGATCGGGATGTTGAACTCATAGGCGGAAATACAATTCAACATCTTCGTAATGGAGAAACATATACCTACCTTGGAATACCGCAAGCGGAAACCCAAGATGTACGTGAGTTAAAAACGGCCCTTGTAAAAAGGTGTCGCCAAATTTTCAGAAAAATTTGGGCTTCCGAATTATCTGGAAAGAATAAGATCCAGGCGGCTAATATGCTGGCCGTTCCTATACTGCTCTGCACATTTGGCGCAGTAAAATGGAACGTCGATGAGTTGAAGCAAATTGAACGAAGCACACGCAAGATGATGACAATCCATCGAAGTCATCATCCTAGATCTTCCGTACCCCGAATATACCTACCTCGAGATGAAGGGGGTAGAGGCTTGCTAAGTTTGGAGTGTCTTCATCGAAGAACGGTTCTGGCTACAGCCTGCTCAGGTCTGAAAAGTGCAGATTGTCTTATGCGACTCGTACATCAACATGAAGTCGTCCATGTAGCCGCGTCTCTATACCGGGCCGCAGATAGGGCCGCAGAGGAGCTTGGCCTCCCATTTGATTCGAGCGATACTACACATGGCCTAGCACCACGAACACCTTCGGTGCTCAGAAGTCGTGTACGGGAAGCAGAACATACGCTTCTACTAAGAGAACATGTTGACAAGCCCCTTCATGGTAAATTCTACTGCATCTTACGTAGAGAATAGCTCTCGATGGGTCTGTTCAACATGTTTTTCAAGTCTGCTGGATTGAGATCGGAGACTGAGGGATTTCTTGTTGCCTGTCAAGACGGCGTTATAGACACCTTAATATACCAAAAGCGCATAATGAATATATAATACCTGTTTGCGATACTAACTGCCGAGCGTGTAAGCAAGAGCCAGAGACATTTGGGCATGTTCTCAGTAGATGCTCAAAGTATGCACGTTAGGGGTACATCTAAAGACACAATGCGGCTCTAAAACTGCTATGTTACCATCTTAGGCACTTCTATGGTGTTGATCTATTGCCCGTCTTGCCATACGCCAGGAGGGAACTCGAGTCCGTTGTGGAGAATGATCAGTGTAAGATCTACTGGAATTTCTCATTCTCCACCACTCAACGTATCAGTGCTACGAAGCCTGATATTGTCCTCCAAGATCTTAAGACCAAGATCATTTACGTGATTGAATTCTCGGCACCAGCCGATGGTAATATCACGGCAAAGGAGAAAGAAAAACAGGCGAAATATCAAGCACTTCTTTTCGAGCTGAGGAGGCTGTACCAAGGCTACAAAATCCACCTTGTAGTTATAATACTCGGCTGTCTTGGAGGTATGAAAGCTTCATTTCTGAGCCAACTCAACAAGATTCCGGCTTGCCAGCGTCAGGCTCATTCCATCGCAAACCGGATGCAAAAGGCTGTTCTTCCGGCATCACTTCATCTTGTACGTCAACACTGTTCCTCATGACATTATATAAAGATTGGTAGCTCTAAAGCTGCAGAAGCTGTGGTCCCTTACATGCTGTATTTGTTAAATTCTAAAAAAACTATTTGAAAAAAATGTGCCAGAAGGGCTATATATCGCTGTATGCTATAGGATAATCTATGTTGTACAATCCTAGTAATATAGATATCTGTATTTAATGGAACACAGCGATATATAACACTTTTGAAACATATTTTTATAAATAATTTTTTATGGAATTCCATAAATTTAACATTTTTTAAATGTCAATTGCACATAGAAGAATGATCAGTATTAATTTTGTGAACTGAACTGTTTAGGAATGTTCTTCTTTAAAATTAATTATTAATTTCCCTATATATACTTGTCAAGCGGACCTCGTAAGCGACAACGACTTTTCCTAGTAGTCAGATGTAATATAACATATTAGATTTAAAAAAGAGCATTTATGATGCTTTTTATAAGAACAGCAATGCGCTTAGCATACCCAGTTTTTCCGGTAGCAGATGATGCGTACTTATTTTCTGATCAGGTAGGGATTGTGTACTAACTTATAGGAGCGGTAAACAACAGACGGACGGATATCCGACAGCGTTTATATAAGGGTCTTTAACATAGCCTACAAAACCCTAAGGAACTATAGGTTTTGGAAAAACACTGTAATATTTGGTTTAGAATTTATTTTAGTTTTTCAATTACCTCGTTCATGACGTTGCGTTTGTAGTGTATTTATTGGCGCTGTAAAAAGAAATATAGAAATTATTTATTAACGAATTGTTCCAATGAACTTTAATGTTAATGTTATGATTCAAACAAATATTTTTCTTTTTAATTTTAAAAATTGGTAATAATATGGGAAAATATTTTTACATATAAAGCTAAAGAGTATTTCAATGCTTTTGTGTTTTGGAGAAACACTGCAATACTTGTTTTAGAATTGATTTTAGTTTTAAAATTACCTCGTTGATGACGTTGCCTTTGTTGTGTATCCTTTGGTGCTGTAAAAAGAAATATAGGAATTATTCATTAACGAATTTTTCCAATGAACTTCAATGTTAATGTTATGATTCAAACAAACATTTTTGTTTTCAATCTTGAAAATTGGTATTAATATGGAGACCATTTTTTAGATATAAAGCCAAAGAGTATTTCAATGCAATATGAATAATATGCCCATGAAAATTCCAATTTGTCATGTTTAATTTGCAACTTTAGTAAGAACAGTGTGGCTAACTTTAGAATAGATCCTATGCTCGGTGTTCGGGCCTATTTAAAAAATATGTGCGGTGACCAATATAGGGATATGTACCAATATAGCCGACAGACTTGCTTAATAATTACCCAGAACTATTTAAAGTGTCCAATCGAAAATTCTCATTAAAGCTGTTGGAACGGTTTCGAAAAAATGGCGACATTTCTGGAGCTTTTAATCTTTACCACTAAGATTCGATCAATCGGGATGAACGTTTTAAAAACGCACTTTGAAAATTTTCTAAATCCGAAAAAGGTTTTGCGGTGGCAGAACACTGGATAAGTCTATGAGTTTACGAAAACAATACGGCAGGGCTCACCAATTTCAGCAGGTGCTGACTGCCACGAAAAGTGCACGACTATCTCCAATTTTTTCTTTGATTTTCAGGAATCCTGGAAATGGTTACAGTCGGTACGTTCACAGCTCGTTGCGGCTCATTGTTCACACCGAAGGGTAAGATTTTTTTCTACTTGTATTCACAATACATTTCATTTTTTCATTTCAAACTGTAATTTACCGTAAAGGATTAGGGACCAGTCGAACGACAAGATTTATGAGGGCCTGTTCTCGGGCCTGCTTGACCTAGTCTCGTGACTGCCACTGTCAGTATTTCCAGTCGCCGACTGCCTTTTGGTGAGCCCTGCAATACGGCAACTGCTAAAAAGCGAGAGCACGCCATCACGCCATGACCACTGATAGCTTGATCATACAGCGAAAATGCACTGTCGGTAACAGTCGTGTTAATAATTTATTTGATGTTGTTGTTTTTCTTTGATTGACCTTCAGGCTTCATTGATCATCGCATGGCATCCTCCAAATGCTTCTTCTCCTTCAAGGTTCCTTTTCTGTTTATGAGTTTTGGGGGCTACCTTTTGGCTTGTGTGGTGACTCATGTTGTCGCTTGACGGTGCCTTGGTGGGGGACTGCCGGGCTCCCTTCTCAGAGAGAGTCAGTTGCTATCAATGTGTAGACTCGTATGGCCATGTTTCGGTAGTTGCAGCGATAAGTAATCAATTGTGCGTCTTCGAGATAACTCAAGTATTCAAGTCCGTACATTAAAGTCAGTGGCTCTTCAAGTCCTAATTAACTGTTTAGTGATTTCCCGACTCGATCGTCTTCTGGTGTTGCGGTAGTTCTCTTAATCGGCTTTCTTGGAGGTATGAAAGCATCATTTCTTAGCTAACTCAACAAGATTCCGGCTTGCCAGCGTCAGGCTCATTCCATCGCAAACCGGTTGCAAGAGGCGCTTCTTCTGGGATTACTTCACCTGGTCCGTCAACACTGTTTTTCATAACATTCTACAAAGATTGATAGCTAAAAAAAAGTACCCAGAAGTGAAACCTTCATCTCCAACTGTCCCGTCTGCCGCGCAAGGTCATCCGCGGTTAGAGACTTGACTCCAAGGATCAGTGTTGAACGATGTTCTCTCGCGTAAATTTCCTGCTCTTGCTTACCTTCTAGGACAGAAGGAGCAGAAGTGGAGGACGTGAACGTTCCAGTTGCGTCGGAATAGGTTGCTTTAATGAACCTTGATTGTAGCTTCCGGAGCCTACAAGTTCTCATAGTAATAGTAACAGAGTTAATAATATAATTTTTTCAACATAGCATAGCTTTAAAGCACGCTGTACGCTTTTCAGTTACTCATTTAACATTATTATATAAGTTGTTATATGTAAAACAGCACTACCAGACGTATGCGACACTCTAGCTTTTACTGTGGAAGCTGTTGTCGCTTACATGTTGAATTTGTTAAATTATAAAAAAAAAATTATTTGAAAAAAGTGTGCTAAAAGGAATATATATCGCTGTATTCTATAGGATAATCTATGTGTTACACTCCAAGTTTCATACATTTTTGTATTTGATGGAATACAGCGGTATATAGCACTTTTGAAACATATTTTTTTAAATAATTTTGTTTGGAATTCAATAAATTTAACATTTTTTAAATGTCAATTACACATCGAAGAATAGTCAGTATTATTTTTGTGAACTAAACTATTTGGGAATATTCTTATTTCCAATTAATTATAAATTTTCCTATATATACCTGTCAAGCGGACCTCGTAAGCGACAACGACTTTTCCTGGTATTCGGATAGGCCTGAGAAGTACACTATCTTTGTGTTACATCTCTTACTCTGTGAAGATTTTTAAGTTCTACTTAACCTCTGTCAAACTTCTTCTGTGTCGATTTTTTAGTTTAATTAATTTTACTACAACTTTAACATAGCACGTAATCAAAAACATAATGTTCACTCTTTCCGAGAACAAATTCAACAACAGATGTAATATAAAATTTCACATTTAAAAAAAGTATTTATGATGCTTTTAATAAGAACAGCAACGCGTTAGGCATACCCAGTATTCGCTACATATCCTACGAAACCCTAAGAAACTAGAGGTTTTGGAGAAACACTGCTATATTTGCTTTAGAATTTATTTTAGTTTTTAAATTACCTCGTTTACGATGTTGCCTTTCTTGTGGATTCATTGGTGCTGTAAGAAGAAATATAAGAATTATTTATTAACGAATTTTTCCAATGAACTGTAATGTTAATCTTGTGATTCAAAAAAACATTTTTCTTCTCAATTTTGAACACTGGTGATAATATTGGAAAATTTTTGTAGATATAAAGCTAAAGAGTATTTCAATACTATTGTGTTTTTGAAGAAACACTGCAATATTTGTTTTAGAATTGATTTTAGTTTGTAAATTACCTCAATGCTATATGAATAACATTTTCTATAATGACTGTTTAGGTTCAAAGCTACTTAAAATTTAATTTTTGCTTCACATTGTTGACGGTCAATTATTAGAAATTTAATTTAAGGAAGCATTTTCAAAAGAATTAAGAATTTAAGTTGTTTTGTATATTTTGTCATCAAGCACATTGAAACTCCAATTTATCACGTTCAATTTGCAAGTTTTGTAGGAACCGAGTGGGTAACTTGAGAATAAATCTTGTGATCGGTGTTTGGGCATATTTTAAAAATATACGCGGGCACTAGTATAGGGATATACGCCAATACACCCAACATACTTGATTAATAATTATCCAGAACTATTTACAGTGTCCAATCGAAAAATGTAATTAAGGCTGTTGGAACGGTTTCCAAAATTTGGCGAAATTTCTGGAGCTCTGAAACTTCACCACTAAGATTCGATCAATCGGCGTGAACGTTTTAAAAACGAACTTTGAAAATTTTCTGAACCCGAAAAGGGTTTCGCGATAGCATAACATTGGGTAAGTCTCTGGGCTTACATCATCACACGATTACCGCTGATAGCTTGATCGTACTGCACGGAAGTCCGATGCGTTATCGTCTGAGCCACCGTAGCTTCTAAATATTTACTTACTTCAGAACACAATTGTTTGAATAAAAAAAGTTTTTAAACAAATACGAATTTTTTTAAGAATGTGGTATTTTCTAGAGGATGTGGGTACCCGACGGCAGTTATCGATGGCAAACATATCTATGGGCAGAGGTTCTGAGCGCAGCTGCCTTTATACGTAACCGATGTCTTTCAAAGGCTCTGGACTCAAAATCATCTCACGAAATGTGGATGGAGAAGACTCCTTATTCTAGATTCATACGAGTAATCAGAAGCAAAGTGGTTGCTTTGAAGAAAAAAAAACGGTTGTCGCAAACTTGATTCAAGGGGCAAGGAATATATCCTAGTGGGCTACTCGCAAGAAGCAAAGGCGTACCAATTATGGGATAAGCAAACTAACAAAGTTATAAAAGGGCGTAATATTAGTTTGTTTGAAGAACTGACAGTTCATGTGCCTTTCATAAAGAATCAACAAAAAGAAACTACTGTGGACTCTGTATTGGATCTCTTCCGAGTACCTTTACAGACAATGGGGTATCAGGAGCGGATCAACTAAGGAACAACTGGTTTCAGGAACGAAATTCGCCGAAGCATACATGCATCGCGCTGGTGGTGAGGAAAAAAATTCACCTGAATCACGCAATGAAATTCTCAACACATATGACATACCACGATTCTCATATCATTAGCAAAGTCACGATTCACAGGAGGACCAATTCGCCCCAGGATTACTGGAACGGGCTCTCAAAGCAGGACATTTAAGGAAGCGAACCATTTACATACTTTCTGCGAGTCCATCAATAGTCAAAACACGGACCTCAGGCTCGAAGCGATGAGCACAAAGTACCCAAGGAACGAAAAGTTCTTGCATGCATATGGGTTTTTTGAATTAAACGTAAACAAGATAGAATGTAGACAACACCAAGGCTCGAGTGCTTGCACGCGGCTGTAAGCAGAAATGGGGAAACGATTACCAGGAAGTTTGCTCATCAGTTGCAAGGTAAAAAACCAGACGTGCGTTTCTAGCTGTCTGTGTAAAAAGACAAATTTTTGTCCATCAAATGATTTTCGAAACCGCGTATGTGCAAGGTCATATGTTTGCATTTTAATGGAATTATAATTTTAAAGTGTTGTCGATTTCTTCTTTCATCATTATTCTGCTATCGTTCAGTCATATTCCTTCAATGAGTGAGAGCCTTTCATAACTATTGTAAGCAAATTGAGTCTTCGTTCGAACGTTAAATTGAGAACTTGTATCGTCATTTTGGCAGACCAGTTCAAATTAATTATACATCAATTGTAGAAATGATTTGAATATAAATGTACTTTTCGTAAAGTAGGTTTATAAATATTGCATCTTTTTTCTAACCTAAACTGCTCTCGCTCGTGAACACAAGGAAGCCTTCGAGACGACCTCCATATGCAACATACCAAGATATTGACTGTTCCCGGACAAGAAGACAAAGTGTGTTGTTTGAACAAACCCTTTTATGGACTTGAACAAGCCGGTAGAGACTCGTACCACAAACTCAGATATTTTCTCCAAACTATAGGAATGGTATGATCTGGGACGGATCTTTACATGTACAAGGTAGATCAAGAAAGCAGTACCACTAGCACCGTCGTCTACGTAGCTGATTTGCGCATCAGTGGAGAGAAATATTCAAAAACCGTCGAAATAAAAAAAAATCCTATATGAAAATTCCTGTATAGAATCCTCTGAAGATCCTGCAAATGTTTCTCTGCTCGAACTTGTTTAGGTAATCTTTTCGGTTCCTGTGCAGGAATTCGATGAAGGAAACTGTACATGATCCTACAGAGGAACGTGCCCTGATAAATGAATGATCTTGTACACATCCCTTTACAGGTTCCTTCGCGAAGGTAATTAAGGCGCGAGTCCCTGTACAGAAACACGTATAGGGTACTTTGCAGTGAGCCATCGCGAAAATTAATGTCGCTTGTAGCTATGAATTTGCCATTAATTTATTCCGTTGAAGATCGAACTCACTATCGAGAGAGTTAAGCCACTAGCGAACCCTCGGGGATTAGTTTCCATTCAGGTTCATGTATGCGATTCTGAACAAGTTTCTATGCATGAACTTGCGTCTTAATTCACTTTGTGGAGAAAGCTGTACAGAATCATGTACAATTTCCTTCGCCAATTTTCTGCACAGGAACCGTCAAGATTACCTGTACAGGTTCTTGTGCAGGTTCTTGTACAGAAGCATTTGCAGGATCATCCGAGGTTCCTGTGCAGGAAATTTCAGGTGAGATACTAGGGGAAAATTTTTAAATAAAGGACATGTTTTCGGGACAGTGAAGATGCATCAGTGAAATGTTGAAGAGATCCTCTATATTAAAATAATGACTTTTCAAACAAACAGTGTAATTTTCAACTAGCAGACGGGCTAACATAGGACATGTGGGGTAAATTCGGACACGCATCGAGTTAGATTTTTCGCAGTGTAACGTAACTGTAAAGAGTAATCTTGAAAGAAAGGTACTTACCTAAGGAGTGTTGACTTGAAGGAGATTGGCTTTGCTGGCTATGAGACGCTAGCTCAGGAAATTCTTTTGGATCAAAGTAAGGTCTATATCCATCACTCCAAGTATTGTCCATCGGGCTTAATTCTGTAAGAAAAAAAAAGAAATAAATGCATTTTTAAATTAGAATAGTTTCAATGCAGATTTTGTGACGCACATCAGTGAATCCTGAAAATAAAACGAAGGGATGCCTAGTAGTTCATGTATCGCACGATGCTCCACGTTCATTCACGATGATACGTTAATATTTTTATAACCTAATCCAGGCACATTTGTTTCGGTATTTATTTCTCTTTCTGTGTATCACCTCCTCGGAATCAAACTCATGGATGGACAGCAAAAAGAACATCGAGAATCGGAGAACTTTGGGACATTTAACTTTGCCCACTACTTTAAGATGAGCTCAGACAGGATTCGAAAATTCGCACTAGGGCGATCTTGCACTGCCATCAACCTAACATCTATAGACTCGCCAGACAAATAATTACAGAGATACCGAGAGCTTGATTTGTTCAAGACAATCTTTGGGATTCTAGAGATTCCTCTATCTGGCGTAAAACTCTACAAAGATCCTAGATACGAGAAGGTTTTATTGTCGACACTCGCTATACGTAAGGCATCTCTATAGCTCAGACACGCACTATACAGTATACCATATTGTTAGTAGAGCAAGATAATTGTCACGAGTTACCGATGACCCTGCTAATCAGTGCTGTGTATAAATCATATATGAAGAGTAAGGACTACGATTTAAACTTGAACAGTTAACGGCAGGCAAGAATTGCTGGCCCGCGCAGTTTCTCAGCTCAAGGGGAGAGCGATGATTGTGTCTCTCGTTTATCGAAACAGCTCAGGTGACCCTGACTATTTATGTTTCGATACTCGCGATATAGGGACAAGGGTACTTGTAGACCAACCTCGACACTGTTCCTAAACCGAAGGTCCCATGTACTTGAATTTAAATCCTTCGAAAAAGGTACCATTCCAAAAATATCTCCTCCAATAATAGTCGAAACTCCCTCACGTGTCAACTATTGTCTCTGATGCACCACATTCTTTGAGGATTATTTCGTTTCGTTCTTTGTCCATCAGTGTTTTTCTGCAGATTGTGCGCGAAGGTTTCATGCCAATCGCGTTAATTTTACACTTATCCTTTTCTTAGCAGGCCCATATCTCGCCATCGTATATCACAGTTGCCTCAATTTCATAATTCCACCATGCATCAACAGACTTTCTTACTGCAACCGCCGTACCAGACACTTCAGTCGCAGTTTTAACAATAATATCTCTACCATAGTCCATGCGCTTGTTTCGTGTGTTTGGTTCTCTTTCTTCTCCATAGCCGTCCTAAGTTTATTTTGGAGGCTAGAAGATAATGGTCAGTATTGCATTCAGAGCCCCTCATGATCCTTGTATCTGTTACTAGTTCTCTTAGTCGTTTATCCGCAATAATTAGGTCAATTATACTGTGGTTATTTTCTTTATGCCAGGTGTATTGTGATTAATAAAAATTAACCCTGTACACGGTGGCAACTGGCAGTGGACCTCGAGGTGCATCCTGGGAACGATGGTAGTATCAGAGTCGTAACAGTCAAAACTGTCCATGGCATATTCAAGAGGAACATCAATCATCTGTGCCTATTACCAGATGTATCTTAAGGCTATGATAAGAATACACGTATGTAACATTTATGATGATTTGTATAAGAACGGCAATGCGTTTAGCATACCCAGTATTCGTGATAGCAGACGATGCCTAATTATTTTCTGATCAGGTAGGGATTGTGTACTAACCTAATACGAGTGGTAAACAACAGACGGACGGACATCCGACCGTGTTTACATAAGGGTCTTCAACGTAGCCTACGAAACCCTAAGTAACTAGAGGTTTTTGATAAACACTGCAATAATTAATTTGAGATTTATTTCAGTTTTTAAATTACCTTGATGATGGTGTTGCGATTGTTGAGTATATACTGGTGCTGTAAACAGAAATATAGGAATTATTTATCAACGAATTTTAGCAATGAACATAAATGTTAATGGTATGATTGAAACAAACATTTTTCTTTTCAATTTTGAAAATTGGTAATAATATAGGACAAAAATTTTAGATATAAAGCCAAAGAATATTTCAATGCAATATGAATACAATTTTCTATAGTAAGTGTTGAGGTTAAAAGCTGTTTAAAATTTAATTTTTGCTTTACAATTTGTTTTTCCTATAAATTCATAGAAAAAACTTTATTTATATTCAATCAGACAAATACTCATTTATAGGAAAACTGATCTTTGTATTTAAAATTTACCAAATGTTTAAACAATTATTATTACAATATTACAATTACATTATATTATATTTGGCATTCCTAATAGCACATTTCTTTATTGAAACCATTATAGAATTACTTAACCAATATAATAAAGATCATTTGTAGGGGAGATCATGGAGAGATGAGTAGTGTTATTATTTCCAGTTAACTATTCGAAATCTGTAGTAATTTTTAAAAATGCAAGTGGTTCAATACATTCGATGAATCTTCATGTATCAATTTACATGAAATTTGACCCCGTACGCTCATCTCGTCCCGGTCTGCACTAAACTAAATTTTCAGAATTTTAGACATCTTTGTTTAGAAATCAGAAGTAATTTTTATAGAATAAAATCCTTCTGAAAAAAACAACTTTTCCTGGCCATTGTGAAAAAATTGCTCCAACGAATCTAAATTATTTATAGAATTGGTATGACCTTCAAATATTTCACTAAAAGCATTTCTAAAAAAATGTACAGATTATTCAAATAATAGAATAATGGTTTTTAATACAAAATGTTGCTTTAAGCAATTAAAAAATTATCCCATCAACTTCAGAAGAAGATCAATTTCAAACATTTACATCAGAACAACATTGTTTGCACAAAAAAAATTTTTAAAAGAATACGAATTTTTTTAAGAATGTGGTATTTTCTAGAGGATAAGGGTATCCGATGGCTGTTATCGGTTGAATACACACATCAGCAAAATGGTGTAACAGAAAGAGCCAATCCAACAACAATTGAAATGACGCGCTCAATCCTACTTGAATTCGAACGGCAAACATATCTATGGACAGAGGTTCTGAGCGCAGCTGCCTTTATACGTAATCGATAATTCTCGAAGGCTCTGGACTCATAAGCACTGCACGAAATTTAGATGGACAGGACTCAGTATTCTGGATTCATACGAGAAATCGAAAGCAAAGCGGTTGCTTTGGAAATAAAAATTGGTTGTAGCAAACTTGATTCAAGGGGCAAGGAATATATCCTAGTTGGCTACTCGCAAGAATCTAAGGCGTACCAATTATGGGATAAGCAAACTAACAAAGTTATAAAAGGGCGTGATATTCGTTTCTTTGAAGAACTGGCAGTCGATGGGCCTTCCATAAAAAAACAATAAAAAGCAACTACTGTGGACTCTGTATTCGATCTCTTCGAAGTACCTCTCCAGACAATAGGGTATCAGGAAGTGGATCAACTTAGGAACGACTAATTTTAGGAACGAAATTCGCCGAAGCATACAGAACTTTTCTAGGCATCGCTCACACTAGCATTATCAAGTGCTAAAACAAGCATGATCAGTCAGAGTGGCATCGCCCCGGTGCTGAGGAAAATATT
>CAKNWT010330577.1:0-12103 GCA_932066315.1 Andricus coriarius | reverse complement strand
AAACAAAATGAGGAATTGGGTGCAATAATGGTGTTATTGCGTTTTTAGTAGAATTTTTTTAAATTGCAAGACATAAAACATGCATACTTTCAATTATAAATAGTTAACAGTAAAAAATCTTCAATTTTAACAATTTACAATTTGAAGTTTTATAATATTTTGAACATTTACAACTAAAAATTCGTTAATATAAACAATTTGCAGTTTAAAATTATCTAACTTTTAAAGTATATAAATAAAAGTTTTAAAATTGTGACGATTTTTAAGAATAAAAGTCAAGAGTTTTTAATTCTAAATCTTGCAAGTTTATGAGAAGTAAAATGTAAATCATCACAATTTCAGACTTTTTAATTGGAAAACCTAGAACCTGCATAATTTTTAATTGTAAATTTTCAGAATTAAAAAATCTTCACATTTGAATATTTAAAATTCAAATATCTACAATTTTGAAGAGCTGTAATTGAAAATCCTTTAAGTACGAAGATACAGAATTGCAAATGATTTAATTTTTAAACTTTCTCCTTTAACGGTACGTAACATTAAACCTTTTTTGGAATGATTCAGTATTGAAGATTCGCAATTGAAATTTCCATAATTTTAACGATTTGTATTTTAAAATTCTCTAAGTTTGAGTACTTAAATTTGAAGGCTCTTCAATATCTACTATGCATAATAAAAAATGGTGCAATTTTGAAAATAAAATAAGAAATTTCTTTTGATCACAGCTCTATTGAATCGTCAAATAAGCTATTAAAAGACATTTCTGAGAAAACCCTTACAAAAGGATAGGTGTTCTTAAAAAATATTGAGCCATTACTTAGCTTCATTGAATCGGAAAAGAAGCGCTTAAAAAAAGCAACCATCTGCGATAAAATCTTTATCAAAGAACTAAGCTTCTAAGAACTAAGAACTTCTAAGCTTTTTTATTGTCTAATTTAAAAAAAATGAGAAAGTTCTTCTGAGCAATGATTTAGCTTCATCAAACCGTGAAAAAAACGTCTTAAAAGAGGCAACCATCTCCGAGAAAAACAGTTGTCAATAGTAGGGCTCGTTCCTAAGAAGGAAAATATTGTCACAAAGAGAGTTACACAATTTTGTCATCTTTTAAAGAAGAAAAAAATTAGATGTATTCAGAAAAAAGATCTCCTTTCACTCCGCTGAGATTCGAAAACCAGGTCAACTGATTTCCGGTCAGGTGCTCTAACCACTAAGCTACAGAGAGATCAGAGAAAGAATCCTTTTTCTGAAACACGCTATTAAAAATTGATTTGTATATTACATCTTTCAAAATAAAGCGTGTTTCAGAAAAATGATTCTTGGTCTGATCTCTCTGTAGCTTAGTGGTTAGAGCATCTGACCGGAAATCCTTTTTGGCCTTTTTGGTGAAAAATGTTACTGCTTGGTTAAAAATTAATCTATTTTTGTTGAGGATTCATTTATTTTAGGGAAAATTCTGTCTTTTTAGGTTGGAGATTAATTTTCTTCACTGAAAAATTAAACGTTCGACTTTCGCTGTCAGGAAATGTTATCCACGGTTGTATTTTGAGCTAAACAAAAGTATTGAAATTAAATGTATTCAGACAAAAGATCTACTCTTTTCACTCCACTGGTATTCGAACACAGGGTCAACTGATTTCCGGTCAGGTGCTCTAGCACGAAGCTACAGTGAGATCAGAGGAAGAATCCTTTTTCTAAAAGACGCTTTATTTTGCAAGGTGTAACATGCAAATGAATTTTTAATAGAAATCTGTATTATCACCGGAGATAGTAACGGACCGCCCATAAGAGAATTCATTTCACACGTAGTGTGAAAATGGAAATCTACATTATCGATCAAAGTTATATCCTCTAATACAGAAAATGTTTTAACGTCATCGCAGACTAGATTGAGCTATAAATTTAAAATTTTTGAAATTAAATGTATTCATAAAAAAGATCTACTCCTTTGACACCACTGGGATTCAAACACCAGGTCAACTGATTTCCGGTCACGTGCTCTAATCACTAAGCTACAGAGAGATCAGAGAAAGAATCGTTTTTCTGAAACATGCTTTTAAAAATTGATTTGTATATTACATCTTCCAAAATAAAGCGTGTTTCAGAAAAATGATTCTTGCTCTGATCACTCTGGAGTGAAAGGAGTATATCTTTTTTCTGAATACATTTAATTTCAAAAATTTTCAATTCATAGCTCCATCTAGTCTGAGATGACGTTAAAATATTTTCTGTATTACAGGATATAACTTTCATCGATATTGTAGATTTCCATTTTCACAGTACGTGTGAAATGATTTATCTTACGATCAGTCCGTTACTATCTCCGATGATAATACAGATTTCTATTAGAAGATAAAAATGCTTTTGAGCCACTAATTACTTCAATTTAATCCTGAAAAAAACAAGCAAAAAGAAGTAATAACAAAAAAAAATGAACAACAATGGATTTTGACCCATTTGTAAATCAAACTGGACGATAATCTTCTAGAGAAAGATGAGTTAGGGCAAAATTATTAGCTTAAAACAATTAACTAATGTTGTAGAAATTCAACCAATTTCCATAGATACATCTACTGTCTTGTTTTACTAGGTTCAGCGTCAGTTTGAACTATACTGCTCAAGGATATGAAGAAGATGTTTGACCATGGAGCTAACAGGTCAGATTGAGAAACCCCCTTTCCAGAAAGAAAGTGGTGAACTTGACGACTCATTTTGAAAATATTATCATAAAAAAATAATCATAGCTAATTGAGTGGTGGTGGAGGCTAGAGGGGAACTTAAAATTTTTTAAATCAACCTGCACTGCATCTACGTTCGAGAAGTCATCAATTCGCCAACGGCTACCTGCAACCTCTTCCCCCTCTACTGCGCTTGTCGGCGACGGATTCGCCTTCTGCGCTGCTGACTGGATGCGTGGACGCAATACTTCTTACTGCGCTTGCGTCACTTAGCAGCGCAGGAGGGGAATTCGCCGCCAAGTGCAGTAGAGGGGGAAGAGGTCTGATAGAATTCCAGGTTTGCAGTTAAGAAACCAAGCACCTATGAGGTCTTTCGAACCATCATCTGAATTATTGGAAGCATTTAGTAAATTCAATCTTCAGTTCGAGCTGCCAAAGGTTAATTCAAAAAATGATGTGGAATACACTTCAAATGAATGTCTGCAGTTGGAAAACAACACTTGTTAAAGCTACAGTCAACCAGGTAAAATCAACAAGAATTGTCTTTAGAAGAAGATCATTGTCCATTTTTTTTAGAAACACATAGATGATCAGTATTTTAAAGATATCACTTTTTCAGATTCAGATT
Source organism: Andricus coriarius (assembly GCA_932066315.1). Taxonomy (NCBI): domain Eukaryota; kingdom Metazoa; phylum Arthropoda; class Insecta; order Hymenoptera; family Cynipidae; genus Andricus; species Andricus coriarius. Next base: position 8,800 of record CAKNWT010330577.1, on the reverse strand, counting down.
AATCAGGAATTAATGAATGTGATTGAATAGTTTCAGGGAAACTGAGAGTTTGTATTGCACTTGATAACGAGACGCGAGATAATAGCACATTGCTTGTAGTACTGATGATACGAAATTTAGTGATTGTTAATTCTCTTTTATTAAAGCTCCTACGGCTTTAACGATATTATGATGCGATCTTCGTTAATTTTAGACTAAGATAATTTATTAAAATTTGGACTAGGCCTTGGAAAAATAAAAAATATTGGGAGAGTAGAAACTGTCGAGAAAGAAATTTAAGAATTAAAGAATATTGAAATTTGTTTAATAGATAAAAAACAATTTAAGGATTTAAGCATTGATTCTGAGGTGCCTTTTGACCGACTGTTTAATCTTTTCATGCAACTGAAGGTAAGCTGAATGATGATTATACAATAGGGTGGTCAAAAATTTTTTTTGCAAATTTTCATGAATAACACCCGGAAATTTGTTCGAATCCACAACAAAATTTTCCATAAGAAAAAAAGAAGTCTTTGTAAATTTATTCAGAATCCTCAATATTAGCTGAATCAAGTTGGAACTCAATATTTCTCTTCACAATTAGCGACAGAATACGAATAAAATATTACTTTTCGAATATCAACTCCATAAGTCTGTTTTATAGGGTTTCCAAAATAAACCCATAAGGAAAAAAATGGGTTTTGTGAGTTTTTGGCACTAATTATGATTTTTGAAGGTATTTTTTAATTAAAATTGTTTCTAATACATAAAATACTGCTTTGTATTGATAATAATTAGATGTTCAAATAAATTGTTTAAACAATTTCTTATGCTTTTAGCCATTTTCTCTTAGAATGGAGATAGAAAGTCGCGTTTTTTCACAAATTTTCCACTTTTTGTCCAATTTTCATTTAGAGAGATTAATGTTAACAAACATTCTTGAAACAATTTATCGGTATTGTTAATACTATTCTCTTTGAATCATGCTAGAAAATTGAAGTTTTTTTCTGAAATTTTTAACTTTTTGTTCACTTTTCACTTAAATTGATTCAAAGAATTAATGAAAGTTAACAACATTCTTTTTTTTTAACAATCTATTATTATTAATAATATTCAATTTGAATAATGCTAGAAATTTGCGGCTCTTTTATAATAGTTACAAATATTTGTCTACTTTTCACATAGGGTGAGTTAATAATTAATTCAATTTAGCAAAAATAATCATTCGAATAAATTATTATTGTTAATAACTATTTTATTCTTTGTTATGCTAGATAGTTGCGATTTCTTCTGAAAGTTTAGACTTTTTACCCACTTTTTACTTAGCAAAGTACTAAACAATGAAAGTTAACAAACATAGTTCTTTAAACAATTTATAATTGTTTATAACTATCTTCTCTTAGAGAAACGCTAAAAAGTTAATATTTTTTTTAAACTCTTAAATATTTTGTCCACTTTTCACTTAGTGAGGTAATAATTAATCAAATATAAAAAATCGAATTGCTTGAAAAAATTATCATTATTCATAACTATCTTCTCCTATATTGATATTAAGCAGTTGCGGTTTTTTCATACAATTTTTAACTTTTTGTCCGCTTTACACTTAGTATCATTTCTTAAATAGTATTTTACCATAAAATTTTTTTATGAAATTGAACATATTTTGATATCGGCCGAAACAGAAAATTTGAAAAAAAAATTTTAATTTTCAAAATTAAAAAAATTGAAAAGATTACAAAAATTTTAAAAATTAAAATTTTTTTTGTTTAAATGTTTCTTTTTAATTTTTATGTATCATTTGTTCATAACTAAAAAGGCAAAGGAAAGTTAAAAATTTCAGAAGAAGCCGCAACTTTCTAGCACTTATCAAAGAGTAAACAGTTATAAACAATTAAAAATTGTTTAAACAACTATTTTCATCAACTTGCATCAATTATTACTTCACTAAGTAAAAAGTGAGCAAAAAGTTAAAAATTGTTGAAAAAATAAAATGTAATAATAAAGATAAATAAGAAAATATAATAATAAATAAAATAATCGTAAATTGTTTAAACAATTATTTTTGTTAACCTAAATCAATTATTACTTCGCTCTAAATGAAAAATGGACAAAACATAAAAAATTCAGAAAAAACAGAAACTATCTAGTATTAATATAGAAGAAGACAGCTTTAGACAATAATAATTTATTTAAACAATATTGTTGCTATATTTAATTAAATATGAACTCACTTTATGTGAAAAGTGAACAAAAAGTTGAAAATTTGAGAAAAAACCGCAATTTGTAGCATTATTCATAGATAATATTATTAACAATAATTATAAATTGTTTAAACAATTTTTTTTGATAAAATTGATAAAGTATTAACTATGTTTTATTGAAAACAGGACAAAAAGTGAAAATATTTGAAAAAACCGCAACTACCTAGCATCACTTTATGAGAAGATAGTTATAAACAATAATAATTTATTCAAGCAATTAGCTTTTTTTAGATTTTATTAATTATTACCTCACTATGTAAAAAGTGGACAAAAAGTTTAGGAGTTTAGAAAAAACCACAACTTTTACGCACTTATCTAAGATAAGATAGTTATAAACAATTATAAATGGTTTAAACAACTATGTTTGTTTACTTGAATTTTTTATTACATTACTTAGTAAAAAAAGTGGGTAAAAAGTTAAAGATTTTTAAAGAAACCGCAACTATCTAGCATTATTCAAATTGAATATTAATAATAATAAATTGTTTAGTAAATAATGTTTTAAACTTTTTAATAATTATTTAACTCACTCCAAGTGAAAAGTGAACAAAAAGTTACAAATTACAGAAAAACCTGCAATTGTCTAGCTTTATTCTAAGAGAATAGTATTAAAAATAATAATAAATTGTTTAAGCAATTTATTTAAACATTTAATTATCAGTATAAGGTAGTATTTTATGTATCAGAAACAATAAGCTTTAAAAAGCCTGCAAAAAAACATAATTAACGTCCGAAATTTGCAAAACCCATTTTTTTACTTATGGGGTTTTTTTGGGACCCTGTAAAACATACTTATGGGGGTGATATTTGAAAAGTAATATTTTTTATATTCTATGGATAATTTAAAAGAGAAATTTTGAGGTTCAACTCGATTCAGCTAATATTGATGTTTCTGAATTAAATTTACGAAAAACTCTTTTTTATGGGAAATACGTGTTAAACTTCATGGGGCTTGCGCCACCTTTGAATATAATGGTTTTTTAATGAAAATATTTTGGTGTGGATTCGAAAATTTTCGGCCGTTATTCATGAAAATTGGAAAAAAAATTTCGAATGTATTTTTGGATCAGCTTATTATGCAATCTCTGAAGACGGAATACGTCCTTGAAAAGAGGACCTTGAAGCAAATCTACTATGAATTCCAATAAATAATGTGAAGGACATTATGTTGTGTTTTAATTTTTTTTTTCTTTAATTTTATTTAATTTTTCTTTAAATTTTATTTCATCTTTTTTAGTGATTATTTTATGTTGACATCATGTTTTGTTGAAAAATTGTAATAATGATAGGTAGTTAATCAATCCATGTGTGATAAGTTCATGGATTGGAACCAGAAAGATTTAAATTTGTTATCTTCATTTTTATCTTATCATTTTATCAAATTCCGGGATAGACTATAGTTAAGACTAGCCGATCTGTAGTAGTAATTATTCAAGTAGATTCCATAGATATATCTACTATTTTATCAGCTGCAACATCTGTTTGAACAATACTGATGAATTTAATACGACCAACATCGAACTTGAATCAACTTTTCATTCATGTGCAATTAACATGTTATTTACTCGAAACTATCAAGAAATTGCGTCACTAAAAGTACATTAATTAATTAATTAAACAGCCCGAAATATTCAAACATTTGTCAGTTCCGGTGTGTACCATCTATACGAAATTTTCCCTCTCATCCTTTAGAGGCAGCATACCAGCTGTTACCAGTTGTGTCAAGTCGGAATCTTGTGGTCTGAGTACATCGATGCTGCAAATGCGACGTATAAGCTGCCAAATACTACGAATGGTTTAGGAAAGTGAAGCCAGTACTTGTAGCTTAACGGATGTTTGTCGAGGTTTGAGCCAAGAGACTCTGTGGCTAGGGGGATAAAATCCTACTCGACACTGATCTTCCCTTCAGATTCTATACGCTTCAACTCCCAGGAATCTCTAAATTCGGATCGTAAAGACTTAAACATTTCTCATCCACATAAACCTTCAGCAGATTTGTCATACAAAAACAAAAAAATTGATAAATTGAGTCTTAGGCTCTCCAGGAGGTAGCTATCAGCTGCCTTGGCTGCCAGTGGCAGCCACGAGACTAGGTCAAACTTGTCCCTAATCCTTCACGGTGAATTAAAGTTTGAAATGAAAAAAATTAAACGTATTGTGAATTCAGGTAGAAAAAAATCAGACCCTTCGGTGTGAGCACTGAGCCACAACGAGCCGTGACTGTAACGACCGTAACCCTTCCCGGGATTCCTGGAAGCCGATGAAAAAAAGTACAGAAAAAATTGGTGGCAGCCATGCACTTGTCGTGGCAGCGACCTTCCATTTTTTCGTCTTAAAAATTTATTGGGGCCTGTTTACTCTCGAGAAGGTAACCATTGGCTGCCGTGGCTACCAGTGGCAATCTAGAGACTAGGTCAAACAGGCCCCAATACATTTTCGAAGAACTTTTCCTTCGACGCGTCCCGAATCCTTCACAGTAAATCACAATTTGAAATGAAAAAAATGAAATGAATTGTGAGTTTAAGTAGAAAAAATCAGGCCCTTCGGTGTGAGCACTGAGCCACAACGAGCCGTGACCGAAACGACCGTAACCCTTCCCGGGATTCCTGGAAGCCGAAGAAAAAAAGTACAGAAAAAATTGGTGACAGCCATGCATTTGTCGTGGCAGTGACCTTCCATTTTTTCGTCTTAAACATTTATTGTGGCCTGTTTACTCTCGAGAATGCAACCATTGGCTGCCTTGGCTACCAGTGGCAACCTAGAGACTAGGTCAAACAGGCCTCAATAATTTTTCGAAGAACTTGTCCTTCGACTCCTCCCTAATCCTTCACGGTAAATTACAGTCTGGAATGAAAAAATGAAATTAATTGTGAATTTAAGTAGAAAAAAATCAGTGAACAATGAGTCGCAACGAGCCGTGACCGTAACGACCGTAACCATTTCCAGAATTCCTGGAAACCGAAGAAAAGAATTACAGCAAAAATTGGTGGCAGCCATGCATTTGTCGTGGCAGTGACCTTCCATTTTTTCGTCTTAAAAATTTATTGTGGCCTGTTTACTCTCGAGAAGGCAACCATTGGCTGCCAGAGGCAGTCTAGAGACTAGGTCAAACAGGCCCCAATACATTTTCATTGAAATTGTCCTTCGACTCCTCCCTAATTCTTCACGGTAAATTACAGTTTAAAATGAAAAATTGAAAAGTCGCTGCCAAGACAAGTGCATGGCTGCCACCAATTTCTTTTGTAATTTTTTCCTTCGGTTTCCAGGAATCCTGGGAAGGGTTACGGTCGTTACGGTCACGGCTCATTACGGCTCATTGTTCACACCGAAGGGTCTGATTTTTTTTTTTAAATTTACAATAATTTTCAGTTATTAATTTCAAACTATAATTTACCATGAAGAATTAGGGACCAGTCGAACGACAAGATTTATGAGGGCCTGTTTGACCTAGGCACGTGGCTGCCACTGGCAGTCTTTGCAGCCAATGACTGCCTTCTAGAGAGCCCTCGGCTACGGGATAAGCTGAAAAAAATCACTAATCTTCATGAATTGGGGCTGTTCAAAAAATGTTGCAAGCTATTTTTAAAACTTTTTCACCCCTCCCAATCTTCGTCACAGATCATCACAGAAAGCTTGAACCCTCCATGGTGACTACACAATAAGGTGGTCCAAAAGTGCATGGGAAATTTTTGTTTGGAATTTTGATGAAGAATGTCAGGAAATTTGTTTGAATTCACAAAAAAAAATCAATTTTTTTTTTTTTTTTATGATAATTAGATGTGGCGCAAGCCCCATGAAGTTTAACACGTATTTCCCATAAGAGAAAAATATGTTCTTGTAAATTTTATTCAGAACCCTCAATATTAGCTGAATCGAGTTGAAACACAAGATTTATCTCCACAATTAGCCATAGAATACGCATCAAATATTAGTTTTCAAATATAGTCCCTATAAATCTGTTTTATAGGGTCCCAAAGAAACCCCATAAGTGATAAAATGGCTTTTGCGAGTTTTCAGCGCTAATTATGATGTTTTTGCGTATTTTTAAATAAAAATTGCTTCTAATACATAAAATACTACTCTATACTAATAATTAGATGTATAAATTAATTGTTTAAACAATTTCTTATTGTTTTTAGCAATTCTCTCTCAGAATGGAAATAGAAAGTCGCGCTTTTTTCACAAATATTCCACTTTTTGTCCAATTTCCTATTCAAGAGTATTAGTAATTAGAGTAGTTAAAATTAAAAACGTAATTGTTTAAACAATTATTATAATTTTTAATAACATTATCTTTGGATAATGCTAGAAATTGCCGTTTGTTCTGAAATTTTTAACTTTTTGTTCACTTTTCACTTAGAGTGACTTAATATTTAATTTTGTATAGCAAAAATAATTGTTTAAACAAATTATTATCGTCCAGAGCTATCTTCTTCTATATTAATATTAGATAGTTGTGGTTTGTTCTGCATTTCTTGAATTTTGTCCATTTTTCAAATAGAATGAAGTAACCATTATTTGAGGATAAAAAAAGATTGTTTAAACAATTTATAATTATTGTTAATAACATTCTTTTTGCCTAATGATAGAAAGTTGCAGTTTTTTCTGAAATTTTCTAACAATTTGTCTATTTTTCACTTGGAGTGACTTAATAATTATATATGTTTGGCAATAATAATTGCTTAAACAAATTATTATTGGTAATAACTATCTTCATCTGTAATAATGCCAGGTGGTTGCGTTTTTTGTTGCTTCAATTTTTCACTTTTTGCCCACTCTTCACTCAGTGAAGTAATAATTAATTCAAGTTAATAAAAATAGTTATTTAAACAATTTATCGTTGTTTATAAATATTTTCTCATTGATAAGTTATAGAAAGTTACGGTTTCTTCTGAAATGTTTAACTTTGCTTGGCTTTTTAGTTATGAACAAATGATAAATAAACATGAGAGAGAAACATATTTTTAAAAATCTCTTTCCTTTTTCGTGAATTAAGTTTTTTCAACATTGGGAAAAGAGCAAAAATAATTCACTTAAAAAAGTAAAATACTATTTAAAAAATGATTCTTGTTAAGGTTTACTTATTATTTATTCATAACTAAAAATTCAGAGCAAAACTAAAGAATTCAGAAAAAAGCAACTTTCAAGCATTACTCTAAGAGAATATAGTTATAAACAATAATCAATTGTTTAAATAAGTATGTTTGTTAAACTGCATTAATCACTACCTCACTAAGTGAAAAATGGATAAAAAGTTTAAGAGTTCAGAAAAGACCGCAACTTTTTAGCACTTATCTAAGATAAAATAGTTATAAATAATTATGAATTGTTTGAACAACTATGTTTGGTAACTTGCATTATTTATTACTTCACTAGGTAAGAAGTGGATAAAAAGTTCAACATTTCAGAAAAAACAGCAACTATATTGCATTAATCAAGAAGAATATAGTTATAAACAATCGTAATTTGTTTAAATATATATTTTTTTTTAATTGAATAATTATTAACTTAACCTATGTAAAAAGTAGAGGAATTGTTCTAAATTTCAGTAAACACCGCAACTTTCTGGCCTTACTCAAACTGAACATTAATAATAATAATAATATTAATAATAAATTGTTTGAAACAATAATTTTGTTAACTTTAATTAATGATTGAACTCACTCCAAGTGAAAAGTGAACAAAAAGTTAAAAATTTCAGAAAAAACTGCAATTTTCTAGCAGTTTTCTGAGAGAATAGTATTGACAATAATAATAAATTATTTACACAATAATGTTTATTAACATTATTGAAATATAACCTTTCTCTAATTGAAAATTGGAGAAGAAGTGGAAAATTTGTGAAAAAACCGCGACTTTCTATCTTTATTCTAAGAGAAAAATGCTAAAAACAATAAGAAATTGCTTAAACAATTTATTTAAACATATAACTATCAGTATAAAGCAGTATTTTATGTGGTAGAAACAATTTGCATTTAAAAATACGCTCCTTTGCCTGCATGAGATAATGCTTTACGTCCGCGCTAAAATGCCATTGACCGGCAATGTAGGACCCTTCCTAACCGACTAGATTGCCTTCAGTCGATAATGTCGGAATCGAAATTACCTCCGGCCGATAAAGTAGGAACCTAGATTGCCTTCAGACGATAAAGTTTAAACCCCGATTACCTTAAGTTGGTAAATTAGGACGCTGGCGATGATTCTTTACCTATAAAAGTTTCTTATTTTGTTGTTGTTTGATAATAAGAAACATATGAGTAAATTTTTAGACCAGAGGGTTCCAGGTCTTAATCAAGGCGTCTCACTGTTGGGCCAAAAAAGTCATTCTGGCAAAATAGTCTAGAGCTTACAATTTTAATCCGATTTGATTATTTATAAAAAAAAAAGTTAACTAAATTTCGAAGAGTTTTGTTCGCGCAGATTTTTGAATTTTTATTTTTTAATAACAAATTTGACCACTGTTTTTTAACTAAGTGATCCCATTTTTTGCTAACAATATTCCCGTGAAACGCAATCAGTAAAGTCACTTTTTAAAAATAATAGTAGAACGTTAAAACTTT
>CAKNWT010330575.1:587-17011 GCA_932066315.1 Andricus coriarius | reverse complement strand
CGTTTTTATATTTTTCAACAAAATAAGTATCCTTGTTTATAGGAGGATTTTTCTATATTGCAAATAAAACAGTATTTATTAATATGTTATTCAATATATTTGATGTAATTGTTCGCGTCTTCGATACACATGGATTGATCTTCTGAGGAACTTTCGAAGATCATTATTGATTAATCAATAGCTACTCAGAAAGTTTTAAGAAAAGTTACATTATTTCTATGAGGTTTCAGTTTAAAATATAAAACTATTGTAAGTTAAAAAGTTGTTCATTGTAACAGAAGATGTCAATCGACATTTTGGTGGGCTCTCTGATTATTTAAAAATAAAATTTTCGGAAGGACAGAAACATACGCTTGAAAAATATTGAAAGTATCTATTTTTTTTCTTTTGTGAGGGAAAACCTCCCTCTATGAGGAAAAAAATTTATTTAACACTTGTGAGGAAGCAGAATGTTCATAAAATTATCAGAAATAAATACACCCATAGTGAATACGTCCATAGTACTTCGCAGCCGTATTTCTTACTGAAGGAAACTAAATATTTAATTTTATATTAGTAAAAAGTGACTCTTAAGTTTCTTGGTGGAATACATTTAAAATAATTTCCCTTTAATTAAGACTTTAACCAACTTTAGTCTCCACATGTTTTCACAGGTGGACCTTTATTACCTTTACTAATTTATCGATAAAAATACCACAAAAGCCTATTTATGTCCCTATTATGGCTCTATAGTTAATTACAACTTCGACTAATTAATCAAATAATATACTTTTTAAAGGTACAGAGTTAGGAGTGTTCCATCCGCAGACGTGCATAGTTGGGAGGGTACCAACTGTGCACGTTTAAATTTCATCGTGCACATTTAGAAGTGTACTGTATGAGTATGTGCGCAGTGTAGTGTAGCATATGTTCATGTCGAGAGGATATCATTTATGCATGTTTAAATTTCATTCTGCATGTTTAGAAGTATACCATATGTACATCTGCGTAGTTTGGAGTGTACAATATGTGCAGGTATAATATTGAGAGGGTACCATCTGTGCAAGTTTAAGATTCAGCGTTTAGAGTTGGTAGCGTTTCATCTGCACAAGTGTTCAGTTGGGAGGGTACCAGCTGTGCACGATTCAATTTCATCGTGCATCGGCAAGGATGTGTACAGTTACGCACGCGGAATGTTACTTCATGCAGAGAGGTATCCTTTCCTTTTCTAACACACACACTCATTCTTGATTCCTCGCAAAAAATTCAGTTAAACTACGCGTAAAACCGAAAAAGGTTTCAAAAATAATTATATCTGTATTATATTATTATCTTTACCAATAGAATTAGGACCAATGGCTAAGAATAAGACCAGAGTGTAAACGTTCCTCATCTTTTCCAATTAGAAAACAAACTATGGTTAACAGTGTGACTGATAAAAGAATTCTGTTTCTTCATTAGAGTGAATATTGACTTAGCCTTATCTTTGTGGAATCAGCTTAAGAATTGTCTTAAGGAATCATCTTAAGCATATGGCGGAAGTGCTTATCAAGGGGGCAAAATGGGATCAGGACACCAAGAGATAAGGGTGAACACATTACAATTTTAGCGCTTAGATAAAAAGGTATTTATTGCCACTTACAGATCATAGGTCGCCAGTCCGTGGCGAAGGGTTGGTAACCTGTAGTGAGAACCGCGTAGGTGGAAAGGCGATTGGGTTTCCCCTGATAAAACGATAGGTGGTCCAGACTGATCGTTAAATTTTCAACCTTGATTTTATCGAATGCAATATTCAAGAATTTAAAATGGTCATCAGAATTTTGAATTACAATTACTATGTCGTCTAAATAACAAAAGACGTTTGGCTTCAAATCTGGAGTTATTATTTTATTCATAAGTCTCTGGAAAGTGTTTGGAGCATGTGTTATACCAAATGTCGTCCATTTGAATTGACACATGTCCTTTCCAGGGACTGTGTATGCTGTAATTTGTTTTGATCTGTCTTTCAGCGGAATTTGCAAATGGGCTAATTTCAGATCAATTTTCGAAATAAATATCTCTGATCTTAATGTTTCTAATATTTCTGTCATGAGTGGGCTTGGGTAGAGGTCCTTTTTGGTAATCTTATTTATCTTTCTAAAGTCTAAAAAAAATCTCTAATCTTTCCCCGGTTTTTTGATCATAACTATTGGGTTAGAACAATCAGAATAAAATATTAATTTTTCATTTATAACAGCTCCAATATTATACTTTTAAAGAGCTGTACTTTCGATCTGACAAAAAATAATGAGCAAATCTCTTTTTTATTTTTCGCTTCTGAATTTCATTGTATTGAATCATAAATTACGTTTAGAAACGGGAAGAGTCTAGATGTCAAGTCATTTCGAGCGCGGATAGCATTCGGATGGGAGACGATTTGCGATGTACGACCGTGTTTCGTATTTGGTGCGTTTTAAATAATGTCGAGCGGAAAGTTCACGTCGAAGATGATTATGTTCATTCGATAACTAGGGTCCAGTGTATGCCGTCAAACTCGACTTTCTAAAAATCGGTTGAACTCGGGGGGTGTTTTTTTGCTGTTTTCCTCTTCTCTGGTGTAATGCGATTACGTGTAATAAAGTCGGATGCAGCAGCAGGTTATCACTTGTGTTTTCAATTTCAAATTGTCCAATTTTAATCTCTTCGAATTTAAATGTAATAAAATTAAAAAGTTTCCACTTTTCGGTTATTCAATTTTGAATGCTTTTAATTAGAAATAACACCATTTTCATTCCTATGAATTTTAAATTATATATTTTTGAAAATTCTAATCGGGAAATATTACATTTTTAACGTTCTGAAATTGTCCTCTTTTGATATTTTATTCTGAAATCATTCAGTTTCGAGATTCTTGAATTCAACATTTTAAGCGTGTTTATTCATAAATGATACCCGTGTAATTCCTCTTCATTCCATTCGAATCATTTTCCTTTTTTCAAAATTATACCTATCTAAAATATTGTGGATTTGGAACGGTTTGAATTTAAAATCATTTAATAATTTTTTCTTTAATTTCAAACGCTTTCAATTCAGTTAGAAGCCTCGATAACTTGTAAAAAGATTTTTCAAGTATTTAAAAATACAGAATGAAACTGCTATTGAAGATTATTCTCACTGCACTAATAGCTGGAACGTTCCGCAGGAATCTTCGAAATGTTCCAACGGAACGTTTAAAATGTCCGCTGCTTTCCACTGGGTCCTAATTTATTTAATAGGTATGTCACATATCGACTAGTTTCAATAATGCAATTAATTATTGAAAATTAGTTCCGTTTGCTATTTATTGTCTCCTGATCACCAGATCGTAACCGATTATTGATGACGGCTACAATGCTGGAAGGATATTGAAAATGGCCCTTATAATTATATTATTATAATTGACTAATATCACAAACCTTGTAATCAGAATGGGTTTCTCTGGACCGTCCGAGAACACAAATTTGCTTTTAAGGATACGGAGGCCTTTAATGAGAAGTAATTTGCCATAAGAAATTCACATGATGTATAATTGTCTTAAGATCCATAATCAATTATTGCAAAGGCTCGAGATAGGGAACTTCATTTCTCCGATTCGTTTTAAAAGGTTAAATAAATTATTCTATCATTTCTTTAGGTAAAGTTTAGTATCACTCAAGTGAGCTATGATTACCAAAATTTAAGCATTAGTCCATTCATTCGCTATAGACCATTCGGTCCATAAAAGGGTTGTTTCGCAGGGATGTCTAAAAACATAAATCTCGTGTAGCCAGACGCACACATACATCAAAACTAGGTACAAATTATTATGAACTATCTAATGGTCTCCAACGCTCGTTAATAATCTTCACAATTAAGTTAATAAATTTTCTAACAGAAGAAGAAATGACGGAATACAATATAGCTAACCATTTATCGGAGGGATTAACATCTGTTGGGTTTTTAGGAAACTCAATCTCAAACAAGTGACAAAGAATTGAAAGCAAATATACATTGAAACAATAATACTCTTAAATATTAGAAATATCATTAATCTAAGTATAGCTTTGTAATTTCGTATTAAACTTACCCCTATCGATCCCCTCTATTGTGGAATTCTGTAATAAAAATTGTCTTTGATATCCTCTTTTGTGGTCCGAAAAGATAGTTCAATTTCGATAGCCATCCTTCTACCGTTAAAAATAAATATACATAGTTCAGATATTTATCAAAAAAATGGTTACGAACAATAAAAGGGACGTGAAAAAGCCTATCGAAACTGTAGTAGAAAATATTTGTATTACTGATATTAAAATATTTCGAAATCACCAAAGTAGGTTCTTCTTTCAAAAAACAATTAAATTTGTTTTCGATCCTTTTTTTTAAAGATCCTTACAATCCTTATGGGCATTACGATCCTTACGAGCCTTACGAGCAATTGAAAAGGCTTGATAACCTGTATTGACACTGTATTGGACAAAAACTTGCCGACGTTTGTCTAGATCTTGCCACTTTCAATTTTGGAGTCTCACACTCGGGGTGAAAAAATGACGAAACACAACCATTGCTACCATTCCCGGCAATGAACATTGAAAAATATTACACTAATTATGCGCTATGCACGCGTGTAATTACATCCTTTCAGAAGCAAAACAATTTGTCCGATTTTATTTTGTAATTAAAACCATAAGGAAATTGTAGGCTTTAATTGAAGAGTTCTTTTTTTCAAACGTGTTGCTAAGCTATTTTATCATATGTGCATAAACGGCAATCACGAATTGGTTGGAATTCGAATTCCTGTCTGAAAATCTTCCTGCCTGAAAATGGCGTCGTAGTTACATACGAACCGATGAAACATTCTATTTATAGCCTGTTGTCCACACCCTTCCAGAGTTTAAAGTTATTTGGAGTACAGGAAAATATCCTACTAAGTAGCAAACATATCTTTCTTTTTGTATTTACGAAAGGTAGAGTCCTACTTCTTCCGTCATGGCATAAGAATTTTAGGATATTTCTGTTCAAATGTGGTTATAAGGTTATGAAATTTAAAACTTATTTAATATTCTTAGATACTTTTTAAGCTTTATTTCTTATTCTTATCGCAAAACATTCTTAGTTATTACTGAAATCTTGGCGATAACTCGGCGCTTTACCTTATCTTCATTGGGGGACCTCTGTGACGTCAAAGGTGTTGGATTTTACAGTAATTAGAGCTTAGGTATCAGCTTGGATCATGCTCAAGTAAATTTGAGTTTTACATTGTTTCAAATTGAATTATTGGTTTAGCTGTAAAGAATCGTGGTTCACAACTACTTCGCTAAAACGCCACTTTATTGGGCGTTGGGAGCCTACTGGAACTTCCTTAATTTCTCCTGGGGTCAAGTTCGAAACCTTGCCACTTCCTATGTTTATTTTCGCCCGGCACCTGCGTTTTCTGGAATTGTACATTCCACCAAGAACGCCATTAGCCTCCAATATTGCAAAGACGTCACCATTAGATGTTAATACAATTTGCTCTGATTTTGGCATGGGGCAATTGACATTTTGTTTTATTTGAAGTACAAGTGGTGAATGAGGATGAAAAGTATATCTTCGAAATTCAAATCGCCGGTGAGGATTGCTATTGGGAATAAGCCGAATGAGACCAAGTTGTCCAAGTCCATACCCAAATACCTTATATTCAGGAGTCCTCGCAAGAAGAGGCCTGGCACGTAGACGAGACTCTGGTTTAGCAGAAGAATGAGCGATGCGATCAGAAGAAGACGAAGAAGGTGGGCCAAGACCCATTTGCAAGTTGGGAATAGCAAACTCATCGCCATTAGGGTTACAGCCGGATTGTGAACTAAATTCTGCAAGAAGAAATTTAGGATTAATTTGATTGACAGAAAAGTGGAGAGGGTACGATTTGGGCACGTTTAAATTGCAACGTTCAGAGTTGGGAGTGTCCTATGCATGTGCACATTATCAAGGGTACCATCTGTGCTCGTTCAAATTTCAACGTGCAAAGTTGCCATTTTTCCATCTATAAACGGTCACAGTAGGGAGGGTCCCATATGTGCACGCTGAAAAGTCATCGTGCTCAGTTGGAAGTGTACCATGTGTGCATGTGAACAGTTGGTAGGGTACCATTTGTGCATGTCGAAATTTCGACGTGCCTTATGCAAGCACGTATCTTTTCTCTTTATAACACACATTCTGGTTTCTCCCGGAACAAATGCATGTTAAAATTGTACTGATTGTGGACAAACGCAGATAGGGAATTAAGAATAACCGCCAAGTATAAGACCATACTATACACGATCTACATCGTAGGTGAAAAAATTATATATAGTTTATGTATAGTGGGCGATACACTGAAATTTTTCATTCGTTTTATATAGACGAATTTATAAAACAAATTTAAAATATCATTGTCTTGTCCACTATATATAAACTATATATAACTTTTTCACCTGGGATCTTTTCCGATTAAAGAACAAACTATATATAATAGTTTTCAAATATACGTAAATATATTCTCCTACAATAATAATCTATGAAGATAATCATTACTTTTAGATGTTATTATCGTAGGATCTTCTGTTTATATTTCATTAGTGAACTATTTATTAAGTTTATTAAAATTGGCGTCACAATTTATATAATCTATAACGTTTTAGGGAAGGCCGGTTTCAATAAATATATCAATGTAAACATGTTGTAAAAATTATTTCTACGTTAAAATTGAAGGTAAATGTGAACTGAATTTTGATTACAAATTGTATTTTAATTATTGTATCAAAAAATTATATTTCGAAAAAATAATTTTTTATGAAACATGTATGATTTCAGCTCTTTTTGACGCCGATGAAGCGGGGCTAAAGCTCCACTTTTTACTTTCTACGGACTGAAAAGTGACGTCAGAGGTGAATAATGAAAATGAAACATCTATGAAATCGCATTTTACATCGCATCATAAACCGGACGTATTCCCCCGGAATAAATTGAGATCAAATTCGTATTTGTTACGGACAAGCACAGATAGAGGTTGAAAAAAACACGAATGGGACTTAATGCCGATTAAATTGAACAAATTGTTATTTTCGGAAAGACGAAAAATGTTTTTATGATAATTATATATGTACTTTCGTGTTATATTTACCAATAGAATTAAGAATGATTGCTATGAATAAGATAAAAGTATAAACGATCCTCATCTTTTCCAATAATAACACAAACTATAGTTAATATTGTAACTAGTAAGTATTCCGTTCCTTCATTAAAATAAATCTTGTCTCAAGGTTGTACTCCGCAGCTTATCTGTAAAAATTATCTTCAGAGACTCTCATCGTACAAGATTGTATTTATATTTACTTAGTTAGTTTCGAGGAAAAAAAGGTTTTAGAAGTTTCTTGAAACTGACGTCACAATTGATATAATCTTGTATGTTTTAGTTAAATCCCGTTTTCACATGGAAAATGTATTTAGTGCTGATATAATCACAGTAAAACTTGGGATATCAAATTGTTGCAGCTATTTTAATCTAGGATTTCAACTTAATATGATTCGCTTTAGAGGATGAATACAAATTAAGAAGCACAACTTCAGGACTTAATAAAAAAGAAATTGATGGCGTTAATAATAGTCCAGGTATATTCTGAATACCTGGACTACCAGGTTCACTTTTATAAGAACGAGACCTTGGAAACACGGTCGAAATGAACAAAATTCCAGTTCTGAACGCACCTTCCTCGAAGAAGATGCATTCTGAATACCTGGACTAGCAGGTCTACTTCTTGGAAAGACGAAACCTCTGAAAAATGGCTAGGGTGCATTCTACATCAGTTCTAGATACAACTTCCCAGGTGAAGATGTATTTTAAACACTTGGACCACTACATTCACTTCCTATAACTGCCAGACCTTGAAAAAACGGTCAGGGTGAATACAATTGCAGTTCTGAAGGCACCATCCTTGAAGAAGATGTACTCTGAATACCTGGACTATCAGGTTTACTTCGTCGAAGGACGAGACGTTGGGAAAATGGCCAGGGTACCTTAAATTTGAGTTCTGAACGGACCTTTCTCGGAGAACACCTCGACTACCAGGTTCACTTATTAGAATGAAAAGATCTTCGAAAAATTATCAGGGTAGCTAAATTTCAGTTCTGAACGCCCTGCAGTTGTCGATTTTTGAAAAACATTTCTTTCTGCCACATTTAAGTTCTGCAAATCGATAATCGATCCATGATCGAGATTTACTGACATTTGCAAACAAACATCCAAACCCTGAATACTCATGTTAAATAAACGGAAATAAGTAAAAAAAAAATTTTATATCTGATTAACAATTTAATTTTAAAAGGTTTTTATTCATTTTCATCCATTTGCCGTATCAACTTGATACCAGGTATTTTTGTGTGATAATAAAGATAATTTATAACTGCTGTGATATTATAATTTTAAATACTTATATTTGATCATTCACAGTCACCTGGGGTGTCTCACCCCAGCCGAAGTTTGACCGTAAATAGCTGTAAGTGTTCATTTGAAGATTGGACCTGGCCCGCCATCTACTAGTAGATTTGGGTATCCTCTTTACGATACAACACCTGGCGTAAGCCTCTAGGGGGCAGTGCATCTATGAAATTCATCGAAACAGAACGTTCCAATTTTTTGGGCCGTGCTACACCCCGTGTATAATAGTCCAGGTGTTCAAAACAGACCTTCCTCGAGAAACTTCTGTCCATAACTCAAATTTGAGACCTCATGGGTTTTCGAAGATTTTTAGCCAGATCTTTAGCGTGACCCTAGTTCCACTTCCACCATTTCCCCTGTATGCGTATTTTCTGATATCCTGTCCTGACTTCCTTTTCCTTCTATCTCTGATCCCTAGCTATTTCCCTTAACCTTCTTTGTATTTCTCTTTCCTTAAATGTCAGATCGTGATCTATGAAAATTGTTTTTTCCCTTAGTTTGCTTTCATTTTTCATTACTTCTTGCTTTGTTTCTCATGATTCTATTTCCTGTCCCCTTTCCTCATTTTGGTCAATATCACATCTACCATTAAACTGTTGTGGAGCAGATCCTCTACGCCTCTTTTTCTTTGCCTTCGCCTGTGGCTAGACCCACCATATTCACATTGTTGTTCCTTTCCCTTTTTCCCTTTTCTCCACTACTTCCATCTTTTCTACGACTTTCCTATGACTTCTAATCTCTGTTTTACTTCGCTTAACTTAAGACACCACCTTGCTTCCATTCTACCTAATCAATTCTACCTACCAATTCCATTCTACCTACCAATTGCTTCTTCCGTTGTTCTTTTCCTGCTTTGTGACTACTCCCACCTTCAACTACCTTAAATTAGGCGAACTCTGAGTGTTATTTCTTTTAACCTGCTCCTCATCCGTCTTTCCACCTACCTGTTCGTCCCTTTCTCTTTTGAACTCTTTGGCCCTCCCCCACGAATCTACGAGCGTCGACTTATCTCATAGGCTCCGAGTTGTATTTCGAATCGGCATTGCTTACGACTTGCCAGCTCGCTGCGCCGGCTGACTGCTGCACTGCTTCCGCTTCTCTTGCCTACCAACACCGCTTTTCCAGTCGGGACGAGAAATTCCTCTTTCTTCTCTTTTCTTTCCCCCAGGCCCTGTTTTACCGATTCGCTTAAACACTCACCTGGTATCGCTCTTACCAGCGAAGAACGGCTCTCTTTTTAACCTTTAATTCCCTTTCCCTACTTAGAATTATATATTCCGCCCTTACCTTTTCACATTCAACCCAGAATTCTACCACTTTTCTTTTCCTCCACACACTTTCACGCTAAATATCACTGTCCAAACATTCAACTGTCACTCGAGCGTCCGTTCACTACTTTGACAGAATGCAAGTCAAAAAGAGGATATTCGAAAATAAGTTAGGGCATTTAACATATTAATTTTTTTTTGCCAATTGCATCGTCACTGATCTGGTATTGGAACCGCTCCCTAATGTAGATTACTGTGTGTTTCGCGCTGACAATTCACGCGAAAGATCAGCTGATTCAATTTAAATGTGAATATATAATAATTTAGGATGAAATTAAAATGTAAACAGTTTTATATTATCATCATTTATTCATCTTTATTATCATATTATATCATTTTAACCTAATTAATAAAAAAATTTAAATAATGTTTCTTTTTCTACTGCCGATTGAATAAATTATTTGTAAAAAGTGTCTGCAATTAAATCTTGAGTTTTTGCCATCGTCTTGAATCGTCACTTTTTTAGCTCGTATCAAATATGCGTTTCTATATTAAAACAGATTTAAATTTATAAAAAGTTTTTTTTTCTTCAAAATTGAGACATGTTTACTTTTTATAATAAATATCTTCTCACGAAACGATTCTTAATATTCATCTGATCACAAAACTAAAAATATCAATCATCAAAATAGGTACACTAATGATAAAATAACTTAGTCCAAAAATATGTGTATAATAGTGTTAAAATAATAACAGAAAGTATGATTCTAGAAACAATATTATTTAGAAAACAAATAGTCACCAGAATATTAAAGTATTTGTCACTCACCGTGATAACAGCTAACTGACCCATAAAGAAAAACTTCAGAGTTGACAAATTTGACGAAAATAATTTTGTTGTGTACAATAGTCCTGCAACTTGCTAAAATTTAGATTCGAATTTTCATTTCAACTTCTGAATTCAAATTTTCACTGCCAACAAACGTTGTTCGCATTTTTTTAGTCCTTTTAATTTAATGATGAACTTTTAATTTTTTTTTAATATTGAATAGAGGACCTCTGTGACATCAAATCACAGTCACTATAATTGGTTTAGCTGTAGAGAATCTTGGTTTGTAACTACTATACTAAAACTCGATAATATTGGGCGGCTGGGGCCTACTGGAACTTCCTTAATTTCTTCTCGGGTCAAGTACAAAATCTCGCCGCTGAGTATGTTTATTTTCGCCCGTAGCCTTCCTTTGCAATTATATATTCCACTAAGAAAACCACTAGTCTCCAATATTGCAAAAACGTTACCATCAGATGTTGTCAACACAATTTGTTCTAGGATTGGCATGGGCCCATAGACTTTTGCTCTTATTTGCAGCCGAAGTACCGAATCGGGGCAAAAAGTGTATCTTCGAAATTCGAAACGCCTGTGCGGATTGCATTGGGGAATAAGTCGAATAAGTCCAAGTTGACCAATTCCATATCCAAGTACCTGATAATCAAGAGTCCTGGCAAGTGGAGGCCTGGGGGAAGGAGCCCTGGATCTGACACGTAAAGGAGACTCGGGATCGGCACGAGAATGAGCCCTGCCAGGAGAAGAAGAAGATGGCAGACCTAGGTGCAGGCAGGGACTATTAGGCGAATCGCCGTTAGGGTCCGAGCTGTACTGTAAACTTGATTCTGCAAAAAGAAATAGAGATTATTCGACCGTAAACTTCCTCTCGAATTATGTATTCCATTAAAAGTACCACTAGTATCCAATATTGCAAAAACGTCAGCACATTGTAAAAACTAGGATTCGATTTAGGACGTAATTCAGTATTAAAACAGTTCACGCAACAAAACAAGTCCACTTCAGTTTGATCCACTAATATAATAAAATGAGGCCGATTTGTGGATTGAAATAGGCTCTTAATGAGAATCATCTGTCAACAACTAAATCAATTCAAGGAATTAATGAAATTTGATGAATTCGCAGAATTCGTGGAATTCACCAAATTTATTAAGTTCAAGAAATTCATGGAATTTAGGAAAATTTGCGGAATCAATGGAATTCACGGAATTATTGTAATTGTCGGAATTCGTGGAATTTAAGGGATTCATGAAAATTCGCGGAATAATTGGAATTCATGGAAACCATAGAATCCACGGAATTTGCGGGATTCATGGAATTGAAGGAAATCACGAAATTGATGGAATTCAAGGAAATCACGGATTCAGAGAAATTCAGTGAATTCAAGACATTCAAGGACTTTTGAGGAATACACGAAATTCATGGAATACATGGAGTTCACGAAATTTATAATAATATTGAAGTTTCGAACAATTGAAACAATGCACTCTCTGAATTAATATAGTTCGCCATCTCGGATCATTTATCAATCTGAAGCTAGAAAAATAAACAAGACAGAAACAAGTACTGCAATAGACTATTTAGTAGATCATATTAGAATGCCCAAAAAACGATCCCGGATAAAAATGAATGTCTAGTTTTTAGTGTGCATTATATGTTGATAATACTATTTTCTCTTGGATTGACATGTGCCTATAGACATTTTTTCCTAAAAGCAGTCGAAGTGGCGAATCGGGATGAAGAGTGTATCTGAGAAATTCGAATCACCGGTACGGATTGGAACATGGAATAAGCCGAATAAGTTTAAGTTATCCGATTGCATACTCAATCAACTCATAACCGAGAGTCTTGCCAAGAGAAGGCCTAGCAGAAGGTAATTCGGACGTCACGCGTATAGGCGACCGATATCGTGTGGCATAATTTTATTTTTACGGATCACAATTTAAATCATTTTTATTATTCGAAAATCCTATTTTAAATTATTTTCGTTTTACTGAATCACTATTTTACATAACTATGTTTCCCGAGCTGTTATTTTATTCATTTTTATTCTTCCGAAGTACTATTTTTCATGATTTTACTTCATTTTGATGTTTTCGAAGTAACATTTTACGTAATTTTTATGTTACAGGATCCCTATTTCACATAATATCTACGTTACCACATGTCTCTTTGTCTTAATTTTTATTTCACTGAATAATAATATGACCTACTTTTTCTTTTTCCGTATTGTTTAGCGAAAATTCATGGACCTCATATGCATTTGGATCGTCTAATATGACAAATGTTTACTTCCCATCTCAACAATTGAAGGGTTTTCCATATTTTCAGAAATGGATATCTCTTAAGAAGAAAAACGGGAAAATCTGGGATTTATATGGTATTTAAATCACTCCTAAATATAATCATCCAATTTTAAGGCTACGATTAAGTTGAAGTTTACTTCCGTAACTCGATTCCGCTAAATTTGGATTATGACTGTCGAATAACGAAAGTCAGCGTCAGATTTTGTGCACGCTTAACTTTCGATGTGCAGAGTTAGGAGTATCCCATCAGCACGCATGCACAGTTCGGATGTTACTAGCTGTGATTGTTAAAATTTACTCCTGCACCGCTAAAAGTGTACTATCTGTGCACGTGAACTGTTAGAAGGGTGCCATTTGTGAACGTTTAAATTGCAACGTGCAGAGTTGGAGGGTTTCCATCTGTACACATGCACAGTCGGGAGGTTACCAGATGTACACATTTAAATTTCATCGTTCACCGTTAAGAGTGCAGCATCTGTGAATGTGCAAAAATGGGAGGGTACCATCTGTGCAAGTTTAGATTTCAACTTGTAGAGTTGGGATTGTCCTATCTGTGCACGTAAACAGTTGTGAGAGTATCATTGGTGCAAGTTTCAGTTTTTACGTGCAAAGTTTGGGGTGCTTATTTGTACACGTGCACAGTTCAGAGATTGCCAACTATGCAAGTTTGAATTTCATTGTGCACCATTAAAGGTGTACCATCTCTGCACGTGCACAATTGGAAGGGTACCATCTATGCACGTTTAAATTTAAAAGTGCAGAGTTAGGAGCATTCCATCTATACACTTGCATAGTTGGGTGGTTACCAGCTGTAAACGTTAATATTTCATCGTTCACCCTGAAAAGTGTACAGTTTGTGCTCGTACACAATTGGAAGGGTACCATCTGTGCACGTTTAAACTCCAACCTGTAGAGTTGGGATTGTCCTATCTGTACACGTACACAGTTGAGTGGATACCAACTGTGTATGTTTAAATATCATCGTGATCAGATAATAGTGTACCATCTGTGTACGTAAACAGTTGTGAGGGTATCATTGGTGCAAGTTTAAATTTTTAAGCGCAAAGTTTGGAGTGGTTATTTGTACACGTGCACAGTTCAGAGGTTGCCAACTATGCAAGTTTAAATTTCATTGTGCACCATTAAAGGTGTTCCATCTCTGCACGTGCACAATTGGAAAGGTACCATCTGTGCACGTTTAAATTTCAAAGTGCAGAGTTAGGAGCATTCCATCTGCACACCTGCGTAGTTGGAAGGCTACCAGCTGTGCACATTAAAATTTCATCGTTCACAATTAAAAGTGTACAGTCTGTGCTCGTGCACAATTGGGAGGTTACCAGATGTACACGTTTAAATTTCATCGTTCACCGTTAGGAGCGTACCATCTGTCCACGTTCACAGTTGGGTTGCATAAAAACTGTGCATGTAGCAATTTAGGCGTGCACAGATGGACAGTGAGGACGTGGAAGTGTACATATGGACGTGCAAAGACGTAGACTTCCCTTTTATTAATTGACCAAATTGTGGCTTTGGAAAGCGGAAAAATGTGTTTAGCTTTACTATAGATATATTCTATTATTATATTTACCAATAGAAGTAAGAATAGCAGTCAAGAATAAGGCCAGGGTATAAAATATTATCATCTTCTCAAATTAGAAGACAAAGTATAGTTGGCAATGTAACAAATAAGTATTCTGTTCTTAGCTTCTCTAGTTCTCGAGGCTTAAAGCTTGTTCCCGTGCGTTTATTTTTAGATATTATCTATAGCGATTATTATCGTACGAGATTATATTTATATTTCATTAGCCAGCCTAGATAAAAATAAATTATTTACTAAGTTCTATAAAACTAACGTCACACTTTAGATAATTTCGTACGTTTTGCGGAAAGATGGGTTTTACATGGAAAATTTATGTAGTGTCCACTATAACGGGCAATTTAAAGTTTCGAAAAACCAATATAAATTCTGCAGAATATGTGTATCGTTTTTGTATAAATTTTTTTATTATTCCTTTGCACTATTTTCGGCAATGACAAATAGAAAATATTTTGCAACTTGTTTTTATTAAGGTGCATTAAACCAATTTCCGTTTTTAATTGAAAATCTTGATATAATGAAATGGTATAATGAAAAACTATTGTTTTAACCATAAACCGGTGTAATCATAAGACGCAATTTTGTAGAACTTTTAGTTCGGCTAAGGACTAAAAATTTGAATATGAATTTTGGCAAACTGCTGGCTGCAAAATGCGAAAATTTGGTAAAAGAACGTTTTTTTGATGATTTACCAGGTTATGTCATTTTCAATTGTTAACCCTATTTAGACACACTTCCGTAGAATCCCATAATAGTCGCACTGGGTCCTAATGAGTCCTAAAAATCTATGAAAATCGCTAGGTATCATTTAAGGATTGCAAAAGATGATCTTTCAGTTTTTGCAACCAAAGTTAATTGTTTAAATATTTAAACAAAATCAGTGAAGTAAAGGTGACGAGCTCCTCACGGTGGGCAGGGATCAACTTTTATTCAAGCTAAAATTTCAACCAGAACGGTTCCGGTGAAGTGATAGGTAATCATTGGTATAATCAATTCATGCAATATGGATTATGATTCTATCAATGATTACCCATTGTTTGCCGCAACCCTACAGTGTACGATACGTACATACTTGTTTATTGGGTAGTCGTAAATCCCATGTAGCAAAATAGTTTTGTTTAAGATTACTAGAACATTTTGGGCACTACATATGCGCGTCCTAATTTCCTAAGGGAAAAAAGCTCATACCATTTTTATTTGACATGCAATTCTTGAAAAGTCAAATAATCTTCCGAAAATTACTTTGAAACATGGATCATAATTCCGCCAGACTAACAATAATAACTTTTTACACAAAAATGAAAATACAATATTGAAAGTACAGGTTTCACTCAGAATTGGAATTTTTGGATCTAGGGGTGCATTTTGAAGTACTTTGGGGATTTTTTTGAGGCGGAAGACTCGCATTGTTGACACATGAAACTGTTCGTTGGAAATTACTCTACAAGTTCTATTGCTTCCCCGCACCGAGAAAAAAATATTCCTAATTCAAGAGAAAAATTCCTCTTCTTCAATCCTCTCACATTTTCCTATAAAAAGGAGAATATTCCTCTAGAAATTAGAGGATTTCCCTCTTTTTCGAGAGGAGAGATGGCAAAAGAAAGACTTTTGAATTTTCCTCTAGGATCGAGTATAATCCTCTAATTTGTAGAGGAATTACTTTCAAATCAGAACTACCGCATGCGGAGTCAATCAACCATAATACTCTTACTTGTTTCGTGTCGGTCAGTTTTAAGTCAACCGGTGGATTTTTCAGGATGCAGAGAATTATAACATTTAAACAACGGATAAAGAGCTGCTTTGGCTGTTAAAAAAATTGGTCCTCAGCATGTATGTACAGTCGTTCGAAAGTAAGTAAATTATTAGATTGTGCATTTCTTTATGGATGTGGTGTACAAATTGTATGATTTATTCATTGCTCTAACGCTCTTTCCTCTATTCCCGTACAACGAAACTCGCATGCATTTCTGTTTTATGTTTC
>CAKNWT010330571.1:196-12591 GCA_932066315.1 Andricus coriarius | reverse complement strand
TATAACCAAAAAAGGCAAATTTTCATAAAAATACATTTAAATTTAATTGTTTAATATATAGGTTTCCACGTAGACTTAAATAGAAGGTTTAAAACTTTAAAAATATTTAGTCGAACAAACATTTTTTTAATTTGACATTTCATAACTTTTTAGTAATGAGGTGCGTAAGAGCTCGAAAACAAAATTCATTCTGGACTATCGGAGATTTTATTTGTATTTGTATTTTTATTTATTAAGTTGCTAAGGCTAAATTAAAAATAAATAATGTTTCACATTCTTTTAGAAAAAATTCTCATGTAAAATAGAACAATTTCACTTTAAAATATCTTCTATACTGGGATTGTGAATAATTTCGTAAATCCTGTAGATTTAAGATTTCAAAAAATGTGGTTTTCATGTTGCTTAAAAGCTTTTAGATACTTTAGAGAGATTTGTTGGCAAGCTGGAACGTTATATGTTGGTAGCTAGATGTGCACAATAAGTCTTTAAAGTTTTTGAAAAATGTTTCACGTACTTTGTGGATAGTCCCAAGAGAATATACTTTAATTTTTGCTCATCAATTTTCATTCATCTTGCTGTTTTCGGAAGATTTTCAGCATTATTGTCCTTCCATAAATAAAATATTAAAACAATTGTACTTAAATTAGTTCTCGATCATTCTCGCGCGTACTGCGTCAATCTCGTTTAATCGAGACGAGGAAAGAATTAGAGTATGACGAGAATCATTTTCGTTCTCGTCCACTTCTCGCTCGTCATGCTCGTAAAAGTTCCAGAGGATGTAAATGACGTTTTAGGGTTAGGAAATAAATTGAGTTTATTCTTTCTATCGAATAAAATTAATATAGTTTTTGATATTGTTAGAGACATTGAGTCTAACATTGGATTGATTGAAAATGTATAAGATGATCGTGATATGCTCAGGCATAGAGTTTTTAATTCGTCACAACATTTTTTACATAGTAACGAAATTTCACATGCTGATAGAGTTTATGCTCAAAATAAAAGAACATGATTTATTAAATCTAATAAATAACTGTTAATCACTCTTGCAGAAAAAGATAACATCACTGTTGTTCTTAATAAAGAATCTTATTATAACAAAATGCATAATTTATTAAATGACGTGATAACATATAAAAAATGAGATGAAAATCATAAAAAAGACTTGAAAAAATAAACTTTTACATTATTAAAGACATGCAGAATTAGTGGTTATTTGAGTGAAAATATATTACGTCCTGACATATTAGTTCCTGACACATTCCCAGAATATATGGTTTACTTAAAATTCATAAACCAAACTGTCCATTTCGACCTGTTTTTTCTTTGATCAGTTCTTCAACATACAAGCTTAAGTTATTTAATAATATTATTAAAAAAGCTTAAATAGTACCAAAAAATCAACTAACAAATTAATTTTTGGTTTAAAAACATAATAGTTGAAAGAACATTTCCTCCTGATTACATTTTGGTTTCCTTGAATGTGTGATCTCTATTCACTAATATGTTCCAATCGGTTTGGTGATGAACTGTATTTTTAAGTAGATGGATCAACATAAAAAATTCTAGAGGGTTACCTTCTTAGTGAATTTGAATAAGGAATATAGTTTTTAATGAAACAGTTTTTCAATTTAATAATAATTTTTACAGACAGTTATATGAGGCTCCCATGGATTCTCTTATATCAACTGTTTTAGCTGACCTTGTTATGCAAGATTTAGTAAATAGTTATTAAAAATTTTGATTTTACTTACTTAAATTTACACATGAGATTGATTGAAAAAATACTTTTCGAATGTGAAAGTTAGTAAAACTGATGATTGTACTATTGTCATGGATTGTTATGAAAAGGATACTCATTCATTTAGATACATCAACCTTTGTTCTAACCATCCAATTCAGCATGAAATAGCTATTATAAAAAATCTTGTTGACACATCGTTAAACCTATCACATGAATCTTTTCATATTCCAATATTGATTGTATTCCAAATGCTCTGTTTCTGAACAATTATGCAAAAGAATTTGTTCAAACACACATTAACGACAAAAGAAAAACACCTAAAGATTTCTTACCAAAACAATCAGATTTAAATGAAGATTATATTGCACAAATCAAACTTTTTGTTTTTGTACCATTCTATGGTACATTGTCTTTTGAGGTAGAAAGAATTTTGAGTAAATTCAATATTAAAACAATATTTAGGATTGCTTCCAAACTTGACAAGTTCATATAATTAGGCAAAGATTCTCTTGAAATTTTTAAGCTTACTAATAAAGTATGTAAAATTATTTGCTCAAATTGTGATAAATGTTATGTAGGCCATACTGGTAGATTTACTTTCCACTAGAACCAAAGAACATCAGGATAATTTTGGAAAAAATCCAAAGTCCCATTAAGTCATCGCTAAACATCAGGTCGAAACTGGTCATCAGTTTGACTGGGAACATGTTTTGGTTTTACACCATGAGCCTGATAAGTTTGAAAGACTTATAACAGAAATGTTCTTCATTAAGAGGGTGGGTGATAAATATTTAAATGTAATAACTGATATGACTGATTTCAGTCCATTTTCAAAATTAACTGGATTTTACTTCTATTTTGTTAAACAATTTTCATATATTCTTTTGTTATTATTGATGGACTTCACTATCATTCAACATATATGCAAATTTAAAATTGTAACAACTATAGATAAAGGTTTTGTAATTTTTAATTCTCTAATCTCACTTTTTCAACGTTTACATTTCGTTTGAAATTTTGCGTTCTCTACATTTGAAATTACTAAGGGTTTTCATCAAACTAACTTGAGAAGAGAATCTGGGAATATGGTGTCTTTGAAATAATACATACTACTTTCCTTAATTTCACTAAGGACTTCTTTTTTATTAATTTGGATTATTGTTTCCCGATGAGGCGAGCATTTGTCTCTCAAGACGTCGATTATTGTTTTTTACATCATAGAGGCCTTTTCTGGTTTGAAGTATGAATGAAGTATAAATGACGAATTCTTTTGGGAACGCTACCTTCTTTAATTTCACTAAGGACTTCTTTTTGATTAATTTGAATTATTGTTGTCCGATGAGGAGAGCATTTGTATCTCAAACCGCTGGTTGTGTTTTTTTATAATAAAGGATCTTCTTTAGATCATACAGGACTTTTCTGGTCTAAGGTATGCACGAAGTATGAATGATGAATTCTTTTGGACTAATTTTTTGTTTTCTGATGAGAAGAGCATTTCTTTTTTTAAATGTCTACTGTTGTTTTTTACAATGAAGGACCTTCTTTACATCATATAGGTCTTTTCTGGTGTAAAGTATGAATGATGAATTCATTTTGGTTTCCTGATGAGAAGAACATTTATTTTTTGAAACGTCGACTATTTTTTTTACAATAAATGATTATCTTTATATCATAGAGGTCTTGTCTGGTCTGAAGTATGAATGAAGTGTAAATGATGAATTCTTCTTGATTAATTTGGATTATTCTTTTCTGATGAGGAGAGCTTTTGTTTTTAGGAACATCGACTGTGGTTTTTTTCATAATAAAGGATCTTGGTAACATCATAGAGACCTATTCTCGTGTGAAGTTTGAATGAAGCATAAATGATAAATTCTTTTGGACATGCTACCTTCTTTAATTTCACTAAGAATTTATTTTTCATTAATTTGAATAATTTTTTGACAATGAGGAGAGCATTTGTCTTTCAAAACGCCGATTGTGGTTTTTTTACAATAAAGGATCATCCTTACATCATAGAGGACTTTTCTGGTCTAAAGCATGAATGTAGTATGAATGATAAATCCTTTGGAATAATTTGTTGTTTCCTAATGAAGAGAGCATTTATTTTTCTAAACGTCGAATGTCATTCTTTACAATAAAGGATCTTCCTAACATCACAGAGGTCTTTTCGAGTACGTATAAAGTATGAATAATGAAATCCTTTTGACTGATTTGCATTATTGTTTTTCGAAACGTTGTCTCTTTTTTTACAATAAAGGATCCTCTTTACATCATAGTGGTCTTTTCTGTTCAGAACTATGAATAAAGAATGAATTCTTTTTGAATAATTTGGGTTACTGTTTCCTAATAAGAAGAGCATTTATTTTTCGAATCGTCGATAGTTGCTTCTTACAATAAAGGATCTTCTTTATATCATAGAGGACTTTTCTGGTCTAAAGTATGAATGAAGTATAAATGATGAATTCTTCTTGGTTAACTTGGATTATTCTTTCCTGATGAAAAGACCATTTGTTTTTCGAAACGTTGACTGCTGTTTTTTGAAATAAAGGATATTGTTGACCACATATAGGTCTTTTCCGTTCTTAAGTATAAATGAAGGAAGGATTCTTTTTGATTAATTTGAATTGTTTCTTCATAAGAGAGAATTTGGTTTTCGAAACGTCGAAAAAGTTTCCCTGAACATTCCTGGAACATTCCAATGTAAGGCTCGGAGAATTCCGAAAAATTTCCCACGCAGATTCCGGGAAAACCTTATATTGGAATGTTCCAGGAATGAATGAAGAATTCTGTTTAACTAATTTGGATTATTGTTTCCTGATGAGCAAAGCATTTATTTTTTTAAATGTCTACTGTTGTTTTTTACAATAAAGGATCTTCTTTACATCATAGAGGTCTTTTTTAGTGTGGAGTATGAATGATGAATTCTTTTTGACTAATTTGGATTATTGTTTCCTGATGAGGAGAACATTTATTTTCCGAAACGTCGACTGTTGTTTTTTTACAATAAAGGCTTTTCTTATATCGTAGAGGTTTTCTTTTGTGGTTTTATTTCCTGGTTTGAAGTATGAATGAAGCATGAATAATGAATTCTTTTTGACTAATTTAAATGATTGTTTTTCGAAACGTCGACTGTTTTTTTTTTACAATAAAGGATATTCTTTACAACATACTTGTCTTTTCTGTTCTGAACTATGAATGAAGGATGAATTCTTTTTGAATAATTTGGGTCATTGTTTCCTGATGAGAAGAGCATTTGTTTTTCGAATCGTCGACGGTTGTTTTGTATAATAAAGGATCTTGTTGACCACATATAAGTATTTTCCTGTCAAAAGTATGAATGAAGGATCAATGGTTTGTGATTAATTTGGATTATTGTTTTCTGATGAGAAAAGCATTTAATTTCCGGAACGTTGACTATTATTTTTTTTACAATAAAGGATCTTCCGTATATCATAGAGGACTTTTATGGTCTAAAGTATGAATAAAGTATGGATGATGAATTCTCTTGAACTAATTTGTTGTTTCCTGATAAAGAGGGCATTTATTTTTCGAAACGTAAACTGTTGTTTTTTACAATAAAGGTTCTTCTTTACATCATAGAGGTCTTTTCTGGTGGGAAGTATGAATGATAAATTCATTTTTGTTAATTTGGATTATTATTTCCTGATGAGGAGTGCATTCATTTATCTGAACGTCGACCATTGTTTTTGACAATAAAGGATCTTCTTTATATCATAGAGGTCTTTTCAGGTCTGAAGTATGAATGATGCATTCTTTTTGATTCATTTAAATTATTGTTTCCTGATAAGAGAAGTATAGATGATGTATTCTTTTTGGCCATGCTTTGGATTATTACTTTCTGACGAGGAGATCATTTATTTCTCTAAACGTTGACTATTGTTTTTTACAATAAAGGATCTTCTTTATATCATAGAGGTCTTTTCTAGTCTGAAGTATAAATGAAGTATGAATAAAGAATTCTGTTTGACTAATTTGGATTATTGTTTCCTGATGAGGAGAGCATTTATTTTTTTAAATGTCTTCTGTTGTGTTTTACAATAAAGGATCTTCTTTACATCATAGACGTCTTTTCTGGTGTGAAGTCTAAACTATGAAGTCATTTTGATTAATTTTGATTATTTTTTCCTGATGAGGAGAACATTAATTTTCCGAAACGTCGACTATTTTTTTTTACAATAAAGGCTTTCCTTTACAGAATACAGGTATTCTTTTTTGGTTTTCTTTCCTGGTTTGAAGTGTGAATAAAGTATGAATAATGAATTCTTTTTGACTAATTTTAATTATTATTTTCCGAAACGTAGACTGTTTTTTTTTACAATAAAGGATATTCTTTACATCATAGAGGACTTTCCTGGTATAAGGTATGAATGAAGTATGAATGGAGTATAAATGAAGTATGAATGATGAATTCTTTTGGACTAATTTGTTGTTTCCTGATGAAGAGGGCATTTATTTTTTTTAAACGCTGACTGCTGTTTTTTACAATAAAGGATCTTCTTTACATCATAGAGGTCTGTTATAGTGAGAAGTATGAATGATGCATTCATTTTTGTTAATTTGGATTATTATTTCCTGATGAGAAGTGCATTTATTTCTCTGAACGTCGACCATTGTTTGTTACAATAAAGGATGTTCTTTATATCATAGACGTAAATCTGGTTTGAAGTATGAATGATGAATTCTTTTTGACTAATTTGGGTTTTTGTTTCCTGATGAGAAGAGCATTTGTTTTTGAAACGTCAATTGTTGTTTTTTTACAATAAAGAATCCTCTTTATGTCGTGGAGGTCTTTTCAGGTTTGAAGTACGAATGAAGTATGGATAATTCAGATGATTCTCTCCAAATGAGGAGAGCATTTGTTTTTCGAAACGCCGACTGTCGTTTTTTACAATAAAGGATCTTCTTTGCAACATAAAGGTCTTTTCTGGTCTAAAGTATGAATAAAGTACAAATGGTGTATTCTTTTGGCCATGCCACCTTTTTTAATTTCACTAAGGACTTCTTTTTGATAAATTTGGATTATTGGTTTCCATTTAGGAGAGCATTTGTCTCTTAAAACGACGATTGTGTTTTTATATAATAAAGGATCTTCCTTACATCATAAAGGAGTTTTCTGGTCTAAGGTATAAATGAAGTATGAATGATGAATACCTTGGAATAATTTGTTGTTTCCTGATGAAGAGAGCATTTATTTTTCGAAACGTCAACTGTTGTCTTTAAGATAAAGACTTTCTTTATATCATAGAGATCTTTTTCAGTCTGAAGTATGAATAAAGTATGCATGATGAATTCTTTTTGACTAATTTGGATTATTGTTTCCTGATGAAGAGAGCATTTATTTTCCAAAATGTCGACTATTGTTTTTTACAATAAAGGATCTTCTTTATATCGTAGAGGTCTTCTTGTTGGTTTTCTTTTCTGGTTTGATGTATGAATAATGAATTCTTTTTGACTTATTTGGATTATTGTTTTTCGAAACGTCGACTGTTTTTTTTACAATAAAGGATCTTCTTTACAATAATGGATCTTCATTTTGTCATAAAGGTCTTGTCAGTTCTGAAGTATGAATGAAGTATAAATGATGAATTCTTCTCGACTAATTTGGATTAGTTTTTCCTGATGAGGAGAGCATTTGTTTTTCGAAACGTCGAGTGTTGTTTGTTTATAATAAAGGATCTTCTTTACCACAGAGGTCTTTTCCGATCTGAAGTATGAATAAAAGATGAATTCTTTATGATGAATTTAGATTATTGTTTCTCGCTGAGGAGCACATTTATTTTCCAAAACGTCGCCTGTGGCTTTTTATAATAAAGGATCTTGTTCACCACATGTAGGTCTTTTCTGGTCTGAAGTATGAATGATGATTGTTTTTTGATTATTTTTTTCTGATGAGGAGAGGATCAATTTTTCGAAACGTCAACTGTTGTTTTTTACAACAAAGGATCTTCTTCACATCATAGATGTCTTTTCAAAAGTTTTTCGATCCACCTCGTACTAGTATCACCTATTCAAAGATTAAAAAAAAAAAGAAACCCTAGTTTTTCCAGATTACAGTGCTCGGACGAAACGGAAATGGAAAAGAGAAGTAGCGCGTATCCTGCAATGTTCATGGATGGAAAGGATGGAAAGGGAAGGTTCAGTGTGGCGGACGAGGAACGAGATTTGATGCAGGGGCACAATCTCTCAACAATTTCTCCTCTCCTGGTACCATTGCACCATACTGCGGGAACTTGACGCATCCTCGATAAATTATTCATTAGCTGCATTATATGGGTCAATCCGTTGACTTTCGCCTCAACCAGCTTGTGACCATATTTTTCAAAATCTGACAGGCTCTACTGTACAATGAATTTCTTCCAATATTATAATTGAAAACAAGTTTTTCATTTTTAAATTAGCAACCTAGTTGGGACGAATTTTAATCGATGAACCTTAATTTTCCCCCCAGAAAAGTATAGCAATAGAGAAATTGATAAGACTCAAAAATTTTTGCAGACCTTTTTTTACTTGTGATATTATTGCCTGCTAATTGTCAAATCGACGACTGACCTCGATTGACGTTGCAACGAATGCGATAAAAAACTGCTAGCCAAGCAAACCGACCAGAGCCAAGTGCTCGGTTCCAATAGGAAGAAAAATGCAACGTTGAACGAATTGACAATTTGAAATTGATCCTGGATAAATTATTTTGTAGTTTTTTTCACGGTGGACTCAGGTTAGGGAAAACCTAAAAATCAGGAAAGTCAGGGATTCTGAAACGAAAATTGAAAAAGAAAGGAAATTTCTGTGAGAAGCTGTCAAGAATAAAGTTACTTTCAGTCACTTTTTTAAAATCACTTTTTTAACAAAAAATATCATTTTTGTTTCTTTTATTTCAATAAGTTAGGGACCGTCCACAAATTATGTGACACTCTGAGAGGAAAAATATTCGACCAAAAAAGATGACTTTAAAAAATAGTTGAATTTTCAACAAAATAATTAAATTTTTAACAAAATAATTGAATTCATCTGGAAATAGCTTAATTTTTAACCTTTTAGGATGAATTTTCAATCGAGAATATTAATTTGAACCAAAAGACGAGCTTTCAATAATGTACACGAATTTCTAGTTAAAAAATCTAATTTTCAACAAAAAAATAACTAATTATCATCCATTCAAATTAAACAAAAAAGACGAATTTACCAAATTTTTTTCCAATCTTGTACCAAATAGATGAATTTTTAATGAACAAGATTAATTTTATACCTAAGTTGAAAATTTTTCAACAACATAGTTAAGTTTTCAAGTAATAATCCGAATATTTTAGAAAACAGTTGACTTTTAAATCCAAAATGAAGAATTTTCCACGAGAAGGTTAATTTTCAATCAAGGAAGGTAAAAGTTCAACGAAATAGTTGAATTTCCAACAAAGAAAGAAAAATTTTTAACAAAAGAAAAGAACAGTTTTCAACCAAAAATGGAATCACTAAATTTTATGTTCAAAAAATTAATTTTTACCTAAAAAAACTAATTTTCAACCAATTGAATTCAACTAAAAAAGGCCAATATTTAACAGAATAGTTAAATTCTTAACCAAAATGATGAATTGTCAATCAAATTAATTAATTTTCTGCCCAGACAGATCAATCTTCAACAAAATATATGGATTTTTTAACATATAGTATAATTTTATATACGAAAAGAAAAAATTTTGAGCAAGAACTGGAATAGCTACAATTTCAGATAAATAATTGAATTTTAACAGAAAATAACACGAATTTTCAACAAAATATTCAAGTTTGCAAATAAATAAAGTAATTTAAAAAAAATAGTTTAATTTTCTACCAAAGCAGATAAATTTCCAACCAAATAGTTTATTTTTCTATAAAATAGTTGCATTTTCAATTTGAAAAAGTTCAATTTTCAACCAAAACTGGAATAGCTACAATTGCAGATAAAAAATTAATTTTCAATAAAAAAAAACTAAGCAGTTCTATTTTCTACCAAAGTAGTTGAATTTTCAACCAAAAATATAAATTTCCAATAAAAATGTTCATTTTCAACCAAATAGTTTAATTTTCTACCAAGTTGTTGAACTTTCGAGCCAAAAAGAGTATTTTTTCACAAAACAGTTCAATTTTCGAACCGAGTATAATATGAATTTGTATTAGAAAAGTTAATTTACGACCAAATAATTAAATTTTCAACTAAAATCATGAAACTTCAACAAAAAAAAGAAAGGATTTTTTACAAATTAGTTGAATCCTAAACCAAAACCCAAAACAGATTGATTCACATCCAAGAAGTTGCATTTTTAACAAAAATTACGAATTTTCAACTAAAAATGGGTTTTTAGCAAAATAGCTAAATTTTCAACAAAAGAAAAAACTTTGAATTAAAATTATAAATCATCAACAAATTTTTTTAAATATTAATAAAAGAGTTGAAAATTCAACCAAAGAGTTGAATTTTTAACCAAAAAGATGATTTTTTAACCAAGATGATTAATTTTCTACAAAAAAAAAAAGATTAATTAGCGACAAAATACATGAATTTTCGACAAAGTACTTGAATTTTCAACCAAATAGTTGAATTCTCAATTTAAAAAAAATAAATTTTGAACCAAAAATGGAACAGTTAAAGTCAAAAGAATTTTAGGATATTTCAAAATTTTAGGATATTCCAAGGAATGTTCAAGAGTTTTAAAAATTTTCAAGAGATTTTAAAAGATTTTAAAAGAATTCAAAGAATTAAAATTTTTTAGGATATTATAAAAGATACCAGCGCATTTTCAAAAAATTTACAAATTTTCAAGGATTTGCATGATTTTAAGGCCATGTGGCGAGTGGGTCACGTGACCGGATTTCTACCTTACCGATACTTTTTTTATTTGTAAATTTATTTCCACACGAATAGCCACATCGAGTTGAAAATTTGGGATAATAAATAAGAAGCACTAAGGAATGCGGCTCTGGTCCTAAATGTTTATAATTATGAATAAAGTTTTTTTTGTAAATAATTTTTTTTTCTTTTTTCATAATTATACAAATTTAGGACCAGAGGCGCTTTACTTAGTGCTTATTATTTATAATCCCAAATTTTCAACTCGATGTGGCTATTCGTGTGAAAATAAGTTCACAAATAAAAAAAGTGTCGGTAAGGTGGGAAATCGGTCACGTGACCCACTCGTCACATGGCCTTAAGGCTTTTAAAAATATTTTCATAGGGTTTTAATGAATTTACTAGAATTTTGGAAGATACAGAACGATTTTACAGGACCTATAAGATTTTTAAATATTTTAAAACATTCCAATGGATTTTATCATATTTCCGATATTATGAGATTTCATAGAATTTCAAGGCATTTTATAATATTGTAATAGATTTCAAAGAATGTATTCAAAAGAATTGAGGAATTTCGCAGGATTTCAAAAATTTTCAAACATTTTGAGATATTTCCAAAGATTTTAAATAATTAAAAATTTTTTAGGAATTTTTAAATGATTTCAATAATTTTACGGAATTTCAAAAAATTGTAGGCTTTTTTTTAATTTCAAATGGTTTCCAACAACTTAAAAAAATTGCAAGAGATTTCAGAAGATTTTGCAGGATTTGAAATATCTGATGTTATTTTTAGAAGATTTCAATAATTTGAAGTGATTTCAAAGGATTTCAAAAAGATATAAGAATATTTTGATAAATTCCAAGTAATTTTCCAGAGTTTTAAAAAGTTTCAAGGAATTCCAAAAGATTTCAGAGAATTTGAAAAATTGTAGGGAATTTTGAAACATTCCGAGAGATTTTGAATGGATTTCAATTATTTTAATAAATTTACCAGGAATTCGGAAAATATCATCAGATTTCATAGAGTTTCACGGAATTTTATAATATTTGAATGAATTTAAAAGAATTTATTTACAAAGAGTGAGATATTTCCTAGGTATTTAAAAATTTAAAGAGCATTTCAAATATTTTTTGCAATTTATTTGAAATTTACTTTGAATTCTTAAGATTTTATCCTGAATTCTTAATAATTTATCCCGAATCCTTTTTCATTATTTTGAATTCTTTGAAATTATCTTAAATTCGTTTAATTCACTTAAATTCTTTTGAATTCAAATTAAAAACAATTATATGGTTTTGGTTGACTTTTAATCTTTATTATTTACAAATTTTACCAATTGGTTGAAAATTCATCTCTGTAGGGTTAAAATTCAACTAATTGGTAGAAATTGATTTTTATTAATATTCAAATTTAAATAAAATTTAATCGAACTAAAAAATAAAAGCCTTTGCCTTACTGAACCTGAAGAGTTTTAAAATCACCATGATCTCTTAGGAAATTCATTTTTTTTTCAATCCCCTTGAATGTTTGCAAACTCATTTCAAGCTTACTAAATTCAATTTTGGAATTTTTGTTCAATTCACTTTAATTAAAAAAAAATAAAACAGGAGTTTTAACGAATGGCATCTGATTCTTCTCATTTTCCTTAAACTGCTCTAAATTCACTTCAATTTTACTGAAATCAATGGGACAACTGAAAAATCCCGAAAAATAAAATTCCCGACACTGTGAAATTCCCCAATTGGAGAATTCCCGAAAAATAAAATTGACGAAAAATAAAAATCCCTAATTGGAAAATTCCCGAA